>CAUYLG010051556.1:0-22837 GCA_963573385.1 Cacajao melanocephalus | reverse complement strand
CCTAGGAATACAACTAACAAGGAATGTGAAGTATCTCTTCAAGAGAAATACAAACCACTGCTTAAGGAAATAAGAGAGGATACAAACAGATGGGAAAAGATTTCATGCTCATGGTTAGGAAGAATCAATATTGTGAAAATGACCGTACTGCCCAAAGTAATTTATAGATTCAGTGCCATCCCCATCAAGCTACCATTGACTTTCTTCACAGAATTGGAAAAAACCCACCTTAAACGTCATATGAAGCCAAAAAAGAGCCTGCATAGCAAAGTCAATCCTAAGCAAAAAAAAGCTGGAGGCATCACACTACCTGACTTCAAACTATACTACAAGGCTACAGTAACTGAAACTGCATGGTACTGGTACCAAAACAGAGATATAGACCAATGGAACAGAACAGAGGCCTCAGAAATAATGCCACACATCTACAACCATCTGATCTTTGACAAACCTGACAAAAAACAGGCAATAGGGAAAGGATTCTCTATTTAATAAATGGTGTTGGGAAAACTGGGTAGCCATATGCAGAAAGCTGAAACTGGATCCCTTCCTTACACCTTACACAGAAATTAACTCCAGATGGATTAAAGATTTAAACATAAGACCTAATACAATAAAAATCCTGGAAGAAAACCTAGGCAATACCATTCAGAACATAGGCATGGGCAAGGACTTCATGACTAAAACACAAAAAGCAATGGCAACAAAAGCCGAAATAGACAAATGGGATCTAATTAAACTAAAGAGCTTCTGCACAGCAAAAGAAACTATCACTATGGTAAACTGACAACCAACAGAATGGGAGAAAATTTTTGCAATCTACCCATCTGACAAAGGGCTAATATCCAGACTCTACAAAGAACTTCAGCAAATGTATATATATAAAAAAAAACAAAACCCAACCTCATCAAAAAGTGGGTGAAGGATATAAACAGACATTTCTCAAAAGAAGACATTTATGCAGTCAACAAACATACGAAAAAAAGCTCATCACCACTGGTCATTAGAGAAATGCAAATCAAACCACATTGAGATACCATTTCACACCAGTTAGAATGGCAATCATTAAAAAACCTGGAGACAACAGATGCTGGAAAGGATGCGGAGAAATAGGAACACTTTTACACTGTTGATGGGAGTGTAAATTAGCTCAACCATCGTGGAAGACAGTGTGGCAATTCCTCAAAAATCTAAAAATAGAAATACCATTTTACCCAGCAATCCCATTACTGGGTATATACCCAAAGGATTATAATCATTCTGTTATAAAGACACATGCACGTGTATGTTTATTGCAGCACTGTTCACAATACCAAAGACTTGGAAACAGCCCAAATGCCCATCAATGATAGATTGGATAAAGAAAATGTGGCACAAATGTACCATGGAATACTATGCAACCATAAAAAAGGATGAGTTCATGTCTTTTGCCAGGATATGAATAAAGCTGGAAACCATCATTCTCAGCAAACTGATGCAAGAACAGAAAACCAAACACCACATATTCTCACTCCTAAGTGGGTTTTGAACAATGAGAACACATGGATACAGGGAGGGGAACATCACACACTGGGGCCTGTCAGGGGGTGTGGGGCGAGGGGAGGGATAGCAGGGTGTGGGAGAATAGTGGAGGCATAGCATTAGGAGAAATACCTAATGTAGACGACAGGGTGGTGGGATGCAGCAAACCACCATGGCACGTGTATACCTACCTAACAAACCTGCATGTTCTGCACATGTATCCCCAGAACTTAAAGTATAATTAAAAAATAAAAAAGAAATCATGCTGTTGAGATGGGGTAGGTGATACCCATCTGATATCTATCTGCTAACGGTGGGACTATCCTGAGTAAGTGACTAGGGAAGCTGCAGAAAAATGTCCAAATAGTCGACAAAAATAGGAAGATCTTGAGAAACATAGCAGGATCCACATTATGATGCCATGAGAGGCATACACTGTAAGAGAAGGTTAAGGTAACAAGCAGGAGGGTTATCTGGGCCAGCCCCTGGTCCAAGGATCTCGACCACAGTGACTGGCTCTTATGAGTTTCTTGTATCACGACATGTGACACACCAGCTGCATTTTAAGAACAGGGAAGACAATGAACAACCCCAGATTGTGTCACATAGTCTGCTAAAAACAAAACCTCCCAAAAGAGGTCACTATTAAGCTGTGATTTGATATGACAGCATTTCTCAGATTCTTTCTGAGAAGAAGTTTTGAGGAGAGGCTAGGTGAGAGGCAAAAGGGTTGGGAGGGCTTCACATAGGCTTCACCAGAGACCCCAAAGGTAGAAAAGAGTGTATGAATGAGAGAGTTCAGAAGGAAAAGGAAACCTGAGTCTATTTACAATTTTTCTTAAATCAAGTTATTGTATTTAAAGCAATGCTGAAGAGCATGCCTGGTACTGTGGAGTGGTTACAAAAAGATCTGTGTTTAAATTCCTTTTATCCATTATCAGATGCAGGGTCTTTCCTGATAGGGATAACAAAATCAAGCCCATATACTTCATAGGATATTCAAAATATTCAAATGAGATTAAAGATGAGATTATTCAATTTAGTAAATAGTTCAAGTGGTACAGAAATATAAAAGGATTATTATTACTTCTACTAGCAACTCAAATTGTTCATTTGTTCAACTAATACCCACTGAGTGAACAGTGAATAAGATAATTCCCATCCCAAAGATGCTAATTATATGATGATCATTATATGTAAACATCCTCCAAATTTTTTCTCATCTACACAGATACAAATCTCTTTCATAATAACCTATTTTAAATTCAAATTTTTTAATGCATGGAAGAATTTCAGTAACCATTAATGACTTGTGTTGTACATTTTAATTTTTGTTTTAGCTAGAACAAATCTTATCAAAATTATACCAGAGAAATGCACACTTAGTACTTATTTTATGACATCATAAGTAACTGATCAAACACTGGAAGCTGCTAACATTGTTAACATGAACCCCTGGTAAGCACAAGGGAAAGTGCAAAGGCAATTGCAAAAATTGAAAACTAGCACTTTGATTCAAAGGCAGCTTCTGAGAACAACTGGAGTCTCAAATGAAGGACAATCTTGGACTATGTATTTGAACAAATGATACCCCCATGAACAACAATTTTGAAAATCAATCTTAGGACTGTAATGTGATATATGGAAATCAACTTTAGTTCTGTCTCATCCTTGGATTGTGGAACCAAGAGAGGCACGGAAAGTGAGCTATCCTCTTTACCGGCTTGTCAGATCTCACTGTACTTATTCATCCAGGCTTTTGCTATTTTAAGCTGTGAAAGGCAAGAGCCACCCAGGCTGGTCTTTAGTTCCTAGATTGAGCAGACACTTCTGACAAGGAGAAAAATCTCACTGTTCACTTGAAGCAGTGCCCATTATAGCCTCATTTTTTTTTTTTTCCTGAGAGTTTCTCTCACTAGAGCATTGCTACTCTTATTCTATGACCTACAGAAACTGAGGAGGTGACGGGGTGGTCACCTCGTCGCTTTCAAATGCTGACCCATTCACCCAGGGTAAATTAGGTAAAATGTAAAGTATAAACACTTCTATGCCAAGTTCCCCTGTGAATTAAAGCCACTCTTTGGTCAAGAGGTCAGGTTATAAGTTCATCATGATGGAAGCCCTTCTTGTGCTGTTATATTCCAGAATGATCAGGAGGCAACATCATAATGTGAACAGTGCATGGACTGTGATATCAGATGCATTTCAGGTTTTGAGTCTCTTCTAATCTCTCTTCTCAATGCATCTGCTTAAAAACCTTATGATCTTTGTGAAGATACATACCCTTTCTAAAACTCTGATTGTTTCATCTGTGAAGTGGAAGTAATAATGACTACCCTGTGGATATGTTAAGTATGGAAAGTATCTTGCAAATAGAATACTGTCACCCACTACCACAATCCATCTTTCACACTTCAACGAGAGGTCTTTTTCAAGTCTAGCAAATGGTCCCTCCCTGTTCTCAAGGTTAACCGCAAACTCATCATTGAGGCTGACAAGGCCTCCGCATGGTTTAAGCAATGCTTGCTTCTCCAATTTTACCAGGCACACCTCTCCTCAACACTGTTATCCAGCTATTTTTAATTAGATCCTCTAATGTACTTTGTCTTTAGGTGTTTTCAGGTCTAAATTCATGCCAATCTCTGTCTCAATTTCTTCTTTATTCCATTAGATTTGTACTCATCCTTCTGGCTTTACCAATTTTTCTCACAATACCTTTTTTGACTATTCCAAAAGTCTGAGTTCGGTGATCCTCCCACAGATCTTCCTGTATTATACCACTGACTGCACTGATCATAATTGCTTGTAAACTTGCCTGTTTTAACCTAATTACCTATGTTACAAGTTCCATTAAGTCAGAATGGTAGCAATCAGTATTATCTATTAAATATTCCAGTTGTCCTGCCAAGTGTGCCAGAGGATTGTACTTCCTTTCAACTTGGAAGACAGTTGTGGCTATATTTCTTGCTTTGGGCCATTATCTGTGAACAGATATGATACAGCCATTCTGGGTAGAAGCTTCAGTAGATGGTTCCCTTGTCCAGTTCTTTGTCTTGCTCTACACATGTAGCTTGACATGGAGTCTCATTCAGCTTGGGCCCCTGTGTGACTACATGAAGTAGAATTCCCTGACGTCCTGCACTAGAACTGTAGTGTGTGTTAGAAATGCGTTTTCTGTATTAAGCTACAGAGATTTGGGGTTGCATAATGTAGTTATCTTGGTTACTACAACAGACACCATATTTACCTTCTTCATCATCACATTTCCAAGTCCTAGTAGTCTGAAAAAATAGTATGCATTCAATAAGTATTTACTGCAAAAGGAATAGCATTTGACACATAATAGCTACCGACTTCATCTCTTCTTCCTTTGCCTTCTCCTCCTTCAAGTTCCTCCTCCAGGCTACTTTCCTAGATTCTGTGGACTTATCCAATTAAGTCTTCCAAGTAAATCTTCCATTAGAATCAGAACATTACCCCTTAATGTCTCAGGAAGGCATAGTGCTCATTCCTGGCTCTGTACCTTTCCTCATGCAACAGACTGGTTCCATGCTACTCCAGATAATGAGGGCAAGTTATAGGGAAATCAGAAGCATTTTCTCACAATGTTCATCATATGAACAGTGTCCAATAGTAAACTAAAAGCTACAGAAGGTAGTTTTTTTTTTTTTTGATTGTTGAACATGTACAAGCAAGAGGTTTCATGGCTATGTGTGTGACAGTAGCATGGTGAAAGTCATTGCATTAGAGACAAGGCAGATTGTGATGAAGAAGACCTATGCCAACTCAGAGACTCAGTAAGGCTATGTTTTTTCTCATCTCTTATCTCTTAAACCCTTCTTATTTATTCCACTTATCCTTAAAGTCTCAATCTAAATTTGAACTCTTTGCATAGAGTCTTTAAAAATCACTTTAGTCCTCGTGGAATCTCTATCTTAAACTTCTGAAACCCCAGGCTCATAATTTCATATTTAATCATCTACTATTTCCATATGTCTTACTGTTTCACCCATAGGCTGATCTTCTTCAGACTGTAAGTGTCTTCTCAGAAGGGCCATGTTGTATACTTCTATTGTGTTCTCTGGTAAGCAGGAGTCCTGGTCCAAGCCTGACTTGCTTAGCAGCCTGATTAGCTGGGGAAGATCTATATATTTGTAGGGATTCTGTAGGAAAATCCTACAGGGAAGTCCCTCGAAGGGACTGCAGAGAGAATGAAGGCTAGACTTAGAGTCAGGCTGGGAAGCTAGTATCTAATAACAAATTGTGCTTAAGACCATAGACTGAGAATCAGCCTGTATTTGGTCTTGTTACTTACTCTGTATGACAGTTGTCAAGTTTCTTAAGCTCTTGAATTAATTTGATAATTAATGTCAACAAAACTGGATTTCTGTGGTTTCAAAATGCATCTCAATCTCTGGCTCAGCCATTGACAAAAGCATAGGGGAATGCTGTGCCAACTCCCTGATTATTTTAATCAATTGTGTAATAGTTTCCTGGTAGATGAACAGTTTCCTCCAGACACCACTGCTGTGTGTCATACAAGCATGCACTGCATGTGCTTGAGTGTAACATCTGCAGATCTAATATAGCAATTAATTATTTAAGGACTCGTTCTGCCTTTCCATTCATACGGTGTATGGCAACTTTAAAGCCACATATACTTGTCCTGCACACACAGAAGACCTGCACTGTGGGAGCCAGAACTGGGCTCAATGGCACAGGTCCAAGGAAAAGATCAGTTGTCAACATCACAAACTAGGGCTTCTTTATGAAAACTTCCGCTATATATCAGGTAATATTTCTTACCACGACTGTTTCCACCTTTATTATATCAGGCCGTCTCTTTTTAAGGGGTTATACTCTGCTGCGAATCTTAATAGGGCATATTTTCTGATGCTTTCATATAAATCATATGTAAAGAATAGCTCATTAGCTGGTTAGTAATGAGCTGTCTATGGGAAGAATTAAAAACATGATAAACAAAGCACCCATAATGAAGGAAAAGTTACTGCTCAGGAAGGTTGTCTGAACAGAATGGAAATTAGGAGGAAAAAATCTAAGCTAGGCCTACTCTAGAAAATACGTTTTCAAAGACATTGCCAGCTTTTCAGCACACCCAGCTTAATTACTGGATTTGCATTCCAGAGTACATTTACTATTGTGGTATGCTGGAAAATTATATACAGTAAAATCTCAAGCAGAATATTTAATTCTCCACTGCATTTTAGAGAGGCAAAGTCAGAATCATATCATAAGACACAACTGTCAAGAACTGCATTTTGAAAAACAGTAGACATGGTTAGAGCTCATTCATATCTTCTTCAATGTATTAGAATCCATGCCTGTAATCAATCAATAAACATTTAGTGAGTGCCCATTGTGTGCTACTCACTATGCTAAGCACCAAACATATTGTATGAATAAAACACTGTTGCTTCCTCAAGCAGTTCAGGGTAGGAAAAGCAGCCAGCAAACCATCTGAATGCTGATGGGAGCCAAGAGGGAGTGAGATAAACTCTCAGGTTCTGTAAGAGCACTGTCTCTCTTGAGAAGGAAACACAAGCTCCTACATTTGGGGAATTTTTTTCTAACAATTTTGTGCACTGTTTAGTTGTTTAAAAAACCCATTTGTAACCCTGGGTCAGGGAAAATCTTTTGCCCCAAATGGAGACCTTTTATCTTAGCCTGTGTAGCCTTGGGCACAAGATATTTGAGTAATGCGAAAGATGCTTTCAGGGAGTATTACTTGAAATACAGTTCTTCACCATTTTAAAAACCAGAGGTGTTTATAAAAGCAGTCTCACCATAGCAGGCAAAGTGAGTTCTCATAAATATCTCACAGGACAATAACCCTTTTTTGCAGGTCTTAAGTTTATAATTTTCTACAATAGCTAATAGGAACTTTGTTTATAAGTTCTGTTGTAGTCAAGGAAAAACCTGTAGCCTAGATGGCTGAACTTTAAACAATTGCAGTTTAAAAGACTAAGAATGCTACAGAGGTAAATCAGACCTGATATTCAAACTCACCAGCTAGAATTGAGGTATGGGAAGAGGGATAGCACAAAGCAGAAGCAAAAAGAAAAGATGATCTAGATTGATACCTGAACACCTACATCTACTTCACAACTCCTGTTATACCCTACAACAATAGAGAGATTGATAGTTAAAACCACACCACTCTAGAATAATTTTAGTAAAAAAATACCACATTATTTCCATAAAAGATAATCTTCTGTTGAAGATTTCTTGTGTGTATAAATATGTACTTTATGAATAAGGCAGGAATATCTTCAGATCTAATACCCTGGATAATTAACATGCCATGGCTACAGCTGTGCTGTGCCAGGTATCTTTGTACTTAACCTTAAGGATTAGTAAATGGCTTGAGTTTACTTCTTGATATGTAGTTAGTCCTTTTTGTTTCCAGTAGAAGCCCAAGTGAAGAAACCACTCAGGTGTTATTAAGGCAAACTACCTGAGTTCAGGTGTAACCAACATATCTTTTTGGTTAGAAACCATGCCCAAACTGGGTAGACCAGATACACTACTCTTCCTGACATTGTGTGAGGTGTTAAATAAGGTAAGAATTATTACTCCCACATTATAGATTAAGAAACCAAATTATTGAGTGGTTAAGACACTAGTCCAGTGTTTAAAATCTAAGAAGGTGTATTCACATCTTAGGAACAAATAGATCTTAGAAAGGTAAAATGACTTGCCTAAGGGTTAGTATTAAACCTAATAAATAGAGGAGGGAGTGCTTTAAGATCCTTCCACATGCTGACAAGTGCTCCTTTTTCTATTCTTCAAGAGTGATGAGATTGATTAGGGTATTGTTATTTAACTTTTGCAAAATTGTTTAGTTTCTTTTACAAAACTCTGTTGAAACATTTTAGAGAATCTCAATTTTGAAGTATTAGCCATACACACTAGTACAGTACTCTGCTGGGACTCGATCTGTACAGTTTTGGCTTCCAGTGAATATTCATGATTGTATTGTGAAGAGTTAGAAATCTCTGGAAGGTAAGAACTGATGAAGAAATTGCTGACACACACCTCCAGCAGCCATGGGAGCCAAGTAAGTCAGATTACCACACAGATACACCATAGATGTCAGCTTGGCTGCATTTTATAGAGATATAAAGTCAGCAAGAGACTATTTTGGCACTTTCTTAATTTACATCTTAGAAAGCAATTATCATAATATTAATCTTTTAGCATTAGAAGTCTCTTTGACAGTTTTATTTTTCCTCTAGGATAGGTCTCAGAAAATTCCCTTTTTACATTGGTGGGAAATACACATTGAGTATTTTGGTGGAAGTGAAAACACTTGAAATTAAATAAAGAAAAAGTAAAAAGGATTAATGATCTGAGAACATTTTTTTTCACTCCTCCCACCCTCTTCCCTTAACAGCAGTGTCTCTGCCATCAAAACAGTGCCTGTGTTTGTGGTAGGTACTTAAGACCTTCTGATATGCAGGGAAATATTATTCTGAAGCAAAGGAACAGAAATCCTGGGGAGGGAAAGCATTCAGTTATTAGAAATGAACTATGAAATATTTTTGTAGGTATGTTTATTTATAATTCTGCTGTACTCTTAGTATGCTGTTGGCACATTAATGACTGAACCTTGTTGTCTGGTGACTACTGAGGATATAATGAGAAATGGTGGGGGGAGATTTTTATAACATACTTTAAGGCCATGAGGCTTATTATTAAAACAATGAAGCAAATCATGCAGACAAACAAGAACATTTAGCAATTCTCTACCTTCTGCCTATGGGAATCCAACACTTACCTAAAAGCAGAATGGCTTCAATGCCCTGACATTGGCATATATACTGTCTTTTAATCAGCTCCTTCTATTAATCTGGTTTAATTTTTTTGGACTATCTTTTCTTATTCTCTGTTTTCTTTTTAATTAGTTAAATGTAAATGAGATATCAATCTTGTTTCAGAAATCCAAGATGGTTGGGAATTATCCACAGGTGTTGTTTCTGTTTTCCATGGGCATTAGAAAGAAGGCATGATTTCAGAAAAGTTAGATTTAAGAATGATCTCTATGGCTATTTCATGAGGAAAGGAAGTTCTGAGGTGATAAATATTGAACTTCTAGAAGAAGCTTGAGGTGTCACATTTCTCTCTTCCATATAGAGGTCTTACTTCACAACATTTATAAAATGCCCCAAATGAATCTGAACTATTTTTGTATTTTCTAGTTAGTCTCACATGCAGTGACTGCTAAAGGAAGGGACCTGGACTGTAACAGAGATTATTCTGTCTTTGTTTTGTGCTGCTCTATCAGAATACCACAGACTGGGTAAACTCTAAAGAGTAGAAATTTATTTCTCACAGTTCTGGAGACTGGAAACCAAGAATTCTTTGGTTCCAAGATGGCTCCTTGTCGCTGTCTCCTCTAGACAGAAGGAACACTTTGTCCTCGAATGGCAGAAAAGAGAAAGAGAGGAAGCCCACAAGCCCTTTTTATATTGTCATTGATACATTCATGAGAACAGAGCTCTCATGACCTAATCACCTCCTAAAATGTGACACCTTTCAACACTGTTGCATTGGGGATTAAGTTTCCAAAACATACATTTTGAAAGGCAAAAAAGCATTCAAACCATAGCAGTCCAGTTTTTATGGATGCTACAATTTACTGTGCATCTACTATGTGCCAGGGAGCCTGCTAGGCACTTTATTAATTACTTCTAATCTTTAAAATAATTCTCGAAGGTAGGTGTTAATATTTGTTTTATTTTTCTACTTCCAGGATGATAAACTGATGCTCAGAGAGGTTAAGTTATGTACCTAGGTATAAATTATATAACCAAGTTATAAATTATATAACTAAGGTGATACGGTTTGGCTTTGTGTGCCCACCCAAATCTCATTTCAAATTGTAATTCCCAGGGTTGGAGGAGGGGCCTGGTGAGAGGTGATTGAATCATGGAGGTGGACTCCCCACTTGCTGTTCTAGTGATAGAGTTCTCATGACATCTGGTTGTTTGTAAGTATGTAGCACCTCTCTCTCTCTCTCTTCTCTCTCTCTCTCTCTCTCCTGCCAGCCATGTGAATATGTGCTTGCTTCCCCTTCGCCTTCTGCTGTGATTGTAAGTTTCCTGAGAGCTTCCCGAAGCTGAAGCCCATACAGCCCACCAAACCATAAGCCAATTAAACCTCTTTTCTTTTGAATTACCCAGTCTCAGGTATGTCTTTATAGCAGTATAAGAAGGGACTAATACACAAGGCATATAACTACTAGTAAATGTTGAAACCAGAATTTGATTCCACATCTGTCTGATTCCAAAGGTATGTGTATTGTAGCATAATTATCTTATGTAATTAGAGGACTGTATGTGTATTTTAATAGAAGGTTTCACTTGATATGAGTAGTCCAAAGAGAAACCTAAAGACTAATTTATAAAATCCATCTAATCATTTATATATCTATTGAGAGGCCAATTAGAAGCTTGTTATAGATAGTTACTTTTTCTGAGTACTAAACCAGTCCTTAATGGCCATGAAGGGAGAATGACTTTGGCATTGTCATAAGTGACTTGCTTCTGAATACCATAAGGATCATCATTCCTTCATTGGAGATGCCTGGAGACTGTGATAGGACGAGATCAGTAACAGGCTTGTGCCACCTGAGCCAGCCTGCCAGGCTTCTCTTGAAAACAAAGGGAGTCTCATTTATGCCTGGGAGCTAGAATCTAACCTAGAATAAATCAGCCTCACTGTCTCATTTATCAGCCTGATGGTTTTAATTGTTAAATCGGACGTTTAATTTGCCATGCTTGGATAACAATCCAATTCCAGAAAAGCATATGCATCAAGTAATCAATGAGGGACAAGTATAGAAAGTTAATTGTAAATAATTCCTGACTCCTGATGTAAATTTCTATAAAATTTTTATATAGAAAAATTCTAACTTTGCTTATTTTCCCTCATTATTTAAAGTCTTAGAGGTCTAGGGGAATAATGATTTTTATCAAATTACTTCTTAAAATTACTTCTTCATTTTTTATCTTCTACTAATATTTATGTAGACCAGATACAGATAAATATACACAGACTTTTTTTTTTTTGAGATGGAGTCTTGCTCTACCATCTGGGCTGGAGTGCAATGGCAGGATCTCCCTCACTGCAACCTCTGCCTCCCTGGTTCAAGAGATTCTCCTGCTTCAGCCTCCCAAGTAGCTGGGATTACAGGCGTGTGTCACCATACCTGTCTAATTTTTTGTATTTTTAGTATAGATGAGGTTTCACCATGTTGGCCAGGCTGGTCTTGAACTCCTGACATAAGGTGATCTGCCTGCCTCAGCCTCTCAAAGTGGTGGGATCACAGGTGTGAACTGCCATGACTGGCCAACACAGACATTTTTATTTGCTATTTTAGTTTTCTGATGACTGAGCTAGTGAAAACCGCTTAGGGTTATAATTTTGTATTCAATCTTCACAGTAACAATGCTATGTATTAATATTATTCCACTTTACAGATGAGAAAACTGATACTCAAAAATAATCAGAATGTAGCATTTCCACATTTGAAATCAGCAGATTCCATTAATATATGGAACCATAGTGGGCTTTGAAACCCTGTCCTATGTGGATGAAGAGAGAAATTTCAAATTTCTCAAGTTACAAATAGAATAACATCTTCGAAGTGACTCCTTCAATTGTTTGAAGTGACTCCTTCAATCTGTTTATTTTTAAAATGAAAGCAATGAAAACCCAGAGCTATTAAGTAACTTAGTCAAGGTCACACACACAAAAATGTGTTGTCTGGATCAAACTAGGAATTTAGACTCTCAACCCTTAATTTAATTATCTTTTTATCAGATCACACTGCCACTCAAATCACCAAAACTCATCCATAATGTCTACGGAAAGATATTGTTTCTAAGAATGTCTGAAACTTCAGATGGTAATTGACGGAGTTTAGAGTATATAAGTTAAAAAGATGAAAACTTTGGTTCAAATTCTGGCTGAGCAACTTACTAGTTGTATAATTTTGGGCAGGTGGCAATTTCTCAGAGCTTCATTTTCTCTTAATCTTTAAAGTGAGCATGCCTACCTAATATTGTTGTCGTAATAGATAAATTGTATAATATTTGGAAAATACTCAGCCTAGACCCAGGTACCTTGTCTGTGCTCCATGAATGTTCATTTCTGTTATCACATTCTACAGTTCCATCAGAAATTTCAGAGGTTTAAATTTCAATGGCAAATGTCTCATTTTATCAAAGGAAGCCATAGACAGTATAGGGAACAACAGAAAATGTCCATAGTAGAGGAATAAAACCAGCTTAACAGTATTGACAAATCTCCTATGATAAAGTTTATATCTATGCACATATATATGATGTAGATACTAAAAAGGTATGAAGTGCCATAGAGTGCTATTCAAAATATTTTGCCAAACTCTTCTGTTCTCTATCCAAATTAAAAACTCAAGATGTATCAAAAATTATGTCCATTTCTATCCACTGTATAAACAATTAGTCTCCATGTTCAATTATAATTCCTAAATATCTTTTGAATTTGTGCCCGTGTTTCCATTTCCTGGGCAACTGCCTTTGTTTCAGGCCTCCCTGACTCTCACTTTACTACCCTAAAATCCTAATCACCACATACCTACTTTAGTCCTCTCTTCCTGTGGTCCGCCCTCCCCACTGCTGCCAAGATGGTCTAATACAAAAATCTAACCTTGTCATTTCCCTATCCCAGATTCATCAGTGATTCCACATTGCCCAAAAGATTACTAAAAACCTTATACAAGGCATGCAGAGAATCTTCTCCAGCCATTTTCTTTGTGCTTATCCAGTGTCATTGCTCCTCACTCTTCAGTCATACTTTTTTATCTAGCCCAGTGTTCAGCATGTGGTAGGCATTTGAAAAATGATGGCCGAATGAATAGATGAATAAGTAAATGAATAATGAATGAACAAATCAAAGTCCTACACATTTTTATTCCTCTGGTCTCCTTTTGAGCAAGTAGTTTCCTTGTGACCTGGTAGAAATCAATGCAACACACAATCAATATTTTCAGGCATCCTTCAGCAAAGTTGTATTTCTTCCTTCCAGTGCATTATATATGATTTCTAGATTCTTCACACTTTTCCAGTGCTGTGAGCTCTAGCACTATGAAATAGCTACCCCATTTATTTAATTTATTATGACAATGTTCTCATATCATTAAATAATATTCTATAACCTTTATTTAATAGCTGCAGAGTATGCAATCTTGTGAATATATTATGGATTATTTATCTAATTTTCTATTGTCAGAATTTTAGGTCACTTCCATTTATTTACATTAGAAAATATGCTTATGTGGTATGCATGTTTCTTCAGGAAAAAAGAATTAGAGTGAACAAAACATGTTGGGTTTTAAGGTTTTGTGTATATTTTGCCAAATGCCCTCAAGAATAGTTTTACCAAATTATACTACTGATAGCAACAGGAGGCAGAGTAATTCTAGACAGACAGGGGCGGGTCTCTGGCGAAATTCCACCCCAAACCCAAAATCCTGAGATGGTGGCCCAAAGTGAGAACTTATATCCTTGTTTTCCCACTGGCATGCTGCCTTTTCCTAAACCATCCATGGCCCTGTCCTGTCCCATCCTGTGCCTTGTAAAGACCCCAGGCTCAGCTGGCAGAGGGGAGAAGCAGGTGGATATCAAAGACTATGGCAGGACATCAGAGAGAAGTGGCTTCACTTCAGAGGGACTGCTTGATGATACAACTTTGGAGAAGAATTTGGCTGGAGACAGTAAGACTTCAGGGGAAGATTCCCTACCTGCCCCATCCCCTTTTCAACTCCCCTCCCTGCTGAAAGCCACTTACATCGACAATAAAATCCCCAGCATTTCCCATGTTTCAATTTGTTAATGTGACCTCATTGTTCCTGGATGGTGGACATGAGTGTGGATACAAAAGGCTGTCACACTGGTCCTTTGTCTTTGCTGATGGAAGGCAGCCACCCCAAGTGAAAAGGCAGAGGACTCACTGAGCTGTTAACACTTAAACCATCCACGGACTGCCAGGCTAAAGGAGCACTGTAACACACCTTCTGGGGCTTCAGGAGTCACAGGCACCCCACTTGAATGCTGCTGTGGGGCCTGCACATAGTTCTCCCCTGCCAGGCCAAAAAATGTTCATTCCAGCTCCTACACCTACTCACCTGTAGGCTTCTGCCTATAAGGCATGGAATGTAGGGTGTCCAAGTGAGTGGAATTTGATCCTGCTGGTGCCAGAGCGGCCAGCCTATTCTAGCACTCCTGCACTCCAGTTCCTGCCTCCTTCACCTGTGCACTCTTTCCTGCAAGGAGTCTAAAGCAGTAGGCTGAGCAAATGAGGCACCCCTGCTGAGAGTTCCATGAAGGGGTAAGGGAAATATCCTGCTTCACTAATACCAGCAAGTTAAGAGAATACCCCCAAAATATTTTTAATAAAGGTATATTAAGTAACATAAGAACTACTAGGCAGATGTTTTTATTTATTTCTTTTTTTGAGATGGAGTCTCACTAGGCAGGTATTTTTTGGTTTTATAATAGGCCTACTCATTGGTTCATCTGATACTTAGTAAATCTGTGCTTGAGCTTCAGTGCTTTTTCAATAACTTCTCCTGTTCTCTCTCTTTTTGTCATTCTTTTCCCCTTATAATGGCTTTTTCTTCTCTTTCCCAGGATTAATAAATCCACAAAAAAAAGTGTTTCTCTTGCTAAAAAATATATTTACATAATTAGTGCCTATTTGCTATTTTGGGTATATTCATCTCTCAATCAATATTTAGTGCCCTGTAATAATTGGGTTACATACAAAGAGGAAACCATGGCATGAATCAATGTCTGCTTCCAAATAAAGTTTCTTTTAATTGTTAACTATTATTTTTTAGGATCTCCCAAATAATTCTGATTTATAAGCAAGTGTCAGAAATCTAGGCCATTAAAGAAAGCATTTTCCCTTCCAAAATCATGCCTCTCTCTTAAAATTTTGCAAAATAGACATTTCAAAACTAATAGATACAAATGACACTTCATTTACTCTTTTCTTATGAGACCAATGCTGTGAGACCTTTGATTTAAAGATAGAATAATATTTAATTAATCATGTAACATATTAATTCTGCTAAGCTGTTATTCGTCCAATGGCCTTAATTTTTTTCATTAAAATTGACATGGTGCTTGCAATTGTGTTAGTGAGTTACAGATGTAGAAGAACCACAAGGACTTTGTGAGTGTCAAACTTCTTGGTTTGTTGCTCAGCCCACATCCACCAGCCTCTTCTTTGTGAGAACAAATGACTCAGCTTGTTTATGGTCTCATTCTCATTTTTCCAGCAGCCACCATCACTCTGAACTGTCTCTACAATAGCTAGATTTAAATCCTTTCAAGTCTAGCTATAGGAAGATGCGGGGTACCCAAGTTCTTCTCCTTTAATAAGTTTTCTCACTCAGGTCTACAAAGAGTGGCAATAAAAATAACCAAAAAAGTTGAAGTTACAAAGCTTTCAGAAATCTTACCAGAGTCTTATAATACGGGGACTGCAGTTTCCACTCCCTTTCTTCTGTGCAATCCCAGACTTCAAAAGCCTCTTGTCTCCTTTTCAATTCTGTCTCAAAGCATATCTTGGCTTCTGTCTTTCACCTATTAGGACTTGGTGAGCCCTGTAAGACCTCACTAAAGTTCCACTTTAAGAGATTGTATAATCCCATGGTTCCCTGAGCTATACAATTGCTTGGGATCCCCTGCGTTTATCCATCCCTATAATCTCATTAAAAAAGGATCCCTAATCTGGTTCATTCTATCTGCCTGGTTACGCATAGGTGTTGCCTCTTTGGGTATGTGCTAGGGTGTCTTTAAAATGAATTACAGAGGAAAGAAATTTTTCATTAGAAGAAAAACAGCATCGGCCGGGCGCGGTGGCTCACGCCTGTAATCCCAGCACTTTGGGAGGCCGAGGAGGATGGATCACAAGGTCAAGAGATCGAGACCATCCTGGTCAACATGGTGAAACCCCGTCTCTATTTAAAAAAATACAAAAAATTAGGTCGGCATGGTGGCGCACGCCTGTAATCCCAGCTACTCATGAGGCTGAGGCAGGAGAATTGCTTGAACCCAGGAGGCAGAGGTTGCAGTGAGCCGAGATCACGCCATTGTTACTCCAGCCCGGGTAACAAGAGCGAAACGCCGTCTCAAAAAAAAAAAAGAAGAAAAATAGTATCACTTAGACCAACAAGATCTTCACAAAAGATTCTGAAGGGGGAAAATTGTCAGTACTTAACAATGAAACACAAGACCTTTAAATTCTAGACTCTTTGTGGTAGGGAGTGAATGATAATAAATCCCATTACTGTGAATGTCAGTCTAAAGGTTGAACAGAACGCTTACTGTAATTCCACATGCAAATGCCCACTTTGAAGACAGTCTATCTCTTCTGTCCTCAGCCTTTAATAACTCCAGCTCTGACCAAAGTTGGCCAACTCTTAGAAGTTCATAAAAAGCACAGCTGTCTACTAACAGGAAGATGGAATATTCATGAAAACTAAAGATTTAGAATGATCCCACTTGTAATACATTTTCCTTGTCGAAGATGAAATAAATATGAAATAGGTATGTTGAAGAGATAGCTGTACTTCTATATTCATTGTACCATATTTACAATAACCAAGATATGGAAACAGTGTAAGTTAACCTCAACAGATTAATGTATAAAGAAATACTATTCAGCCTTGAAAAGGAGATACTGGCATTTGCAACAACTGAATGAACCTGGAGGACACAGCATGCTAAGTTAAATAGGCCAAACACAGAAAAGGAATACTGCATGATATCATTTATATGGGTAATCTTTTACAAAAGACAAATACATAGAGTAGAACATTGGTTACCAAAGCAGGAAGCAGGAGACAAGGAGAAATAGATTAAAAAGTACAAATTGAGTCATGTAGAATAAATAAATCTAGAGATCTAATGTACAGGATGAGGACTGTAGTTAATAATATTGTTTTGTGCACTGAAAATTTGCTAAGAGAGTAGATTTCAGGTGCTTTTTACCACACACACACACACACAAATATACACACACACGGTAACTATGGAAGGTAATGAAAGGTTAATTTGCTTAGCTGTAGCAATTATTTCACTATGTACATGCATATCAAAACAGCATATTGTATACCTTAAATACATACATTTTTAAAAAGAAAGTAAATAAAAATGTGTGGTACTTTTCTGAGTATTTGTTGGTTCTAATGTTAGCACATTAAAAGGAGGAGGAGGAAGAAAAGGAGAACACTTTTGGTCAGCATTTGAGAAATGCTAAGATTGCTTTTATTTCTATTAGTAAAGAAGACGTTATGGTCATTTTTGTTTGTTTGTTTTTTAGCACATTGGAAGTCTAAAAGGTAACAATCAGAGGTAAATGGTATGGTGGTAGCTTGCATTACAAAACACATTGATGCATTTCTCAGTTCTAAGGCTCTGGATCAGTAAGAGTATTTGGCTCTAGCTTCATTTAGTTCATTATTTTATCCCTTATAGGCAATAATAATTTCTCCTCTTGTTTTTTCCACAACGACTATTTCAGGAAGTGATGGATCCTATTTCTCAATAGCTGAGAACAGAAAGAGGTCACTTCTGTGTGTCCCTATGATCATCCCTCAATGCCATCCTGGAGGGTCTCTCTACTAGGAGGAACCCGAAAAATCCAGCAGTACAATTATTCATCCTCAGAGTTCAGCAATTCAAGGGAAGCAATTCAAGGGATACAACCTGACATTCAGCAATTCAAGGGATACAATCTGACATTCAGCAGCAGGCTGAAGTCAGCCATAAAAATGGGCATATTTGGCATTAAATCAGCAATAAAAGTAATTTGATGCTTTTAGATGGGGCATGCACATTTCCATTTGACAGATGATTCACTTCTTTCTATCATTTTGGCTTCATATGTTGCAGCTATTTTAGGTACCTGCCAAACAATCCCTTAGACATTCAAGTGTGATCAGGACAAACTCTGTCCACCTAGTTATCTCTCTTTTTCACTCTCACTTTCTCTCTTGCTCTCTCTCTTGTTCCCTCTATTTCTCTCTGTGTGCTCATTTGTGTTTGTCTCAGCTTACCCTCATTTCTCCTCTTTCTTTCTTCCACCTTTCCTAATCTCAGCCTGCATTCTAAGCAGTTACTTTCCTGTCTTGAATGACTATCATCCCAAAGGTAGACTGGGATACTGAGACAAACAGCTAGATTTAGGAAGGAAGGAACTATATAAAATGTACATGTCATGCTCTATATTTGCTGATTATGAATCTGGTCTTTGCAAAATAATTGTAAAAAATCTTACTCTTATTTTTTGAAATAATAAACATTATGTTACTGGTTCTTCCTTTTCCTTTTTCCTTGATCATAGGAAGCTCAAGGTTAAATTCTATGCTTATTGTAGAAGGTGTCAACCTCATTTTCTAAGATAATTGGTTGTCTCCTCAATGGTACAGCTCCTCTTACTTAAAAATTATCATTGCTAATCACCTTATGTCTATAGCATACATTAAGATGGCTGCATATTTGGGATGACTCTTTTCCACTGAGAAGTATTATCTGATTCCTCTCCTTTGAGTCAAGGATGCCTTAGTGACCACTAGGATGTGATGGAAGATACACATGGAGGGTTCTGGGACTTCAGAGGTTCATTCATTAGAAATTTCCCAGCTTCTGCTTAGGCCTCTTGGATCACAAGGGACAACTAGCTGCCATGGTAAACCCAACTATCCTAAGATGGCATACTATGAGGAAGCTGCCTGGGAAGAGTCCATGAAAGTCCTGAGCTGGCCCAGTTGGCCCAGGCATTCCAGCAGAGCTACAGACATAAATGAAGGGCCACTTTAGGCATTCCATCCCTAGCAGGGGTGGCATGGAGAAGACTCAAACAACCTGAGGTTCTAGACCTCAGAAATTTATAGTTGTTCAAATTACCCCACTAAATTGTGGAGCAAGGGCAAACCGTCCCGCTGTTTCATTCCCCAAGTCCTGACACATAAAATTGTGAGCAGAATAAAGTGGTTGTTATTTTATACCAACCACTTTATTGATTGGGTTAGTTTGATACTTAGTATTAGATAATGGGAATTTTGATTATATATGGCTTTTATTGTAAGCCACTTTAAATCCTTTTTAGAAGTAGACATTTCACAAGTAATTAAATAAACTTTCTTTACAAATAATCAAAGAGAAGGAAATTCTTCAGCTGCTGAACATTGTACTTTAAGTTTATATTTTTCCTTCTCTTTAAATTTTACATCATTCTCTTAATTTTAGATTGGAAAGACAATTATCTGTACAAACTCCCAAAAGCTGTAGGTATTAAAGAAAGTTTGTCTAAAAGGTCAAGAATTATGCAAAAGCACAAACTGCAGTCTTCTCTGTGTCTCTTAAGTGTTGTGTATCTGACATTGTGTCTAACAACCCTTTGTCATTGTATTTGTTGTAAACCATGCCAAACTCATTGGGTAGCACTGTCTATAGGTGAATGACAATATCTAAGTCTCCACAAAGCAGTTTTTCATTCTTAAAAATGTCCTGAATGTGGACAATTCTTTTCAGTTGGAAAGTTATGGTTTCACAACTGGTATATTACAATTGGGAAGTTTATGCAAGTAGCTTTTCTAACACATACAAAAATGAATAAGATAAGCTTATTCAGACAAACTGAACTGCATCTCTTGACCATTATGCTGATAAAATATTTCAGTAAATCACAGTCTTTACACTGCCCTTGTGTCTTTTGCAATCTCAGCTGCTGCAACTGTATAATGTACATTGATTTCTGCTGGAAATTCAATGACAAGAAAAGCTGTTTAATCATTTTACTCCTGACTAGTTAATAAAGAATCTGTCTTATTTAATAAGTTTATTTTAGATAAAGCCACCACTATTGCCATGATCCTAAATCCCTATCTACTTCATGTATGGGGGAGGGTAATAAAGGAAGCTTCAGCATTATTGCAATTGTTATCTTTCCTCTGCTTTCCTTGATTGTCTCTATGATTTGCAAGGCTGTCCCACCATCCACCAGTGAAAGCCACTTAATCATCTTCTGGATAAATTGTAAATACACAGTGCTTTTTTGTGCCTTAGAAGTCACTGTTAAGTAAAAGAAATTCTGATAGTCCCGTTCCTAACCAAAGCCTATGCTGCAATTATAGAAGGCAAGCACCCTACTGCTATAATTTTCCACCCAATCACATCTCATTATCATTTCGTTTTGCTAAAACCACGACATAAAAATCACTAATAAGGTAGTGCATTTTGTAGGGTATTGGCTAAAAATTAAATCAGATACAACCACATTAATGTTCTACAATAGGAGCTTGCTAATAGGATTATAAGCAGCCAAAAAGGTTAGAAAGAAATTATCTGTGAAAGTCACCCCCAATATTAAAGAGGATCAATTAGCCAGGCATATTTGAGGATAGAGGATACTGTGCAGTGATCAAGGGCTTGTGAAGGTAAGAGGCAGGGGGACAGGATTTATTTTGGTTAGTGAGGCATTGTGGACTTCCAAATAAGGATTCCAGAAAAGGACTTCTTAACTTCTGTAAATACAAAGTAAATGACTTTATCATCCTCAAAGCTTTTCTTGGCTCCCCACTGACTGATTTCTGGGCTATCTAAAAATAGGTTAAACCTGTTTCATATGTCTTCACCTGAGAATTAATACAAACTTGGCCTGTGGCTGGACCAAGTACGGAGATCTTTCCCATATGGCTGGTGATCTCTTAGAATCTCAAAGTTGGAATGGACTTTTGCAGGAAGTAAGATCCCTGGATGTTATTTTAAGTGAAAGCTGGCATTTACCCCCCAGCTAAGAGCATATATTCCTATCTACTTTGTTCAATCTCTGAGCTGACATCCCAAAGTCAACATCTGCTTTTACTTAAGCCATAGAAAAATGGAGAAATAGTGGACCAACATTGCATATGGTGTCTCTTCCTCTGGAAACCTCTGGCCAGTAAGGGTATGTGGGGTAAGGAGCATGCCCTGGCACATATTGGGTAGCTTTCTAAAGGGTAGATTATACTGATGCTGTACATTTTAATGCTGGGACTTGAACTCTGAGAATAAGAGGATCAGATTTGACTGTGAAAATCCGGTCGTATGAGGTGGTTGCATTGATAAATCAGTTTTGAGCTCTTTAACTTTCAAGGGGTGTCAGTTATGGTGATCTGGAATAAGATATATACAAAAACTGAAAACATAATAGAGAAATCCATCAATAATCCTTCATCACAATTATCCAGCTTCGTCACATCCACCAATACTTGTGGGTTCTATACTCAGCAAGGTCTGGTTTGGGATCCAGGCTCAGTCAGTCACTGGAAGACCTTTGACAAGTTTATTTAACCCTTGTAATCTGCAGTTCTGTTGTATATACTATGGGAATAACAGAAATGGTTTATCTCATAGAGCATTATGAAGCTTAAATGAGATGAAGCATGTAAATAAAACACATGGCATGATGGCAAGGGCTTTCTAGTCCTTTTAATCTATGAGATGAATTAGTTATCACCTTAATAAAGAAAGAAAGGAAAAATTTCTAAGAAGTATCAGCTGGGACCTGGCCTAAAAGGAACAGTTCAGCAGCGGCCTTCTCCTGTTGATTACTAACAGGTAGGATAAAGAAAGACATAGGTCCTGCCCTTGGGAGTTCACATTCTACCAGGAGAGACAGACACATAGCAATTGCCTTACGCAATCATTGCTAGCTGCCTGAAACAGTAATCCTAGAGAACACTAGTTAATCCTGGTCTGATCTCAGGTCCTAGTGGATAAAGAATAAAAAACAAAGACAGGGTCAAGAATCTTGGAGTGACATAGAGTCTTTCTAGATTTTTCTCCAGGTCCAGATAGCTCAGGCAGAATGAGATAATACCTTTCAGGGCTCAGTAACCATTCAGGTCTTAATACTTCTGCCATGTAAGGGATATAAGAGTCTTTTTTTTTAAAAAAATTACACTTTTGGTTGAGTGTTAATAAATGCCACATACTAGGCTAAGTGATTTATATATATTATTTCACTTGTGTGACAAATATTCTATTGCTTGCTATTTTATTTTTTTATTTATATTTTTTTGAAAGAAAGAAAAAGAGAGAAAAGAAGAAAGAAAGAGTGAAAGAAAGAAAAAAAAACAAAGAATGTAAGAGAGAAAGAAAGAGGAAGAGAAAGAGGGAGAGAGAACGGGATTCTTGTTCTATTGCCCAGGCTAGAATGCAGTCTAGAAATGGGTATTAAAAACCTCTTTTATGCCAAT
>CAUYLG010051555.1:0-75223 GCA_963573385.1 Cacajao melanocephalus | reverse complement strand
TCACACTCATTCTCCGTCATGCCTTGTTCTCTTGCTGATGAGGAGCTGCGATCCCCTGTAAGAGGAGAGGCATTCTGATTTCAGGTGTTCTCAGCCTTTTTGCACTGGTTTCTTCCCATTTTTGTGGATTTATCCACCTGTCGTCTTTGTAATTGCCGACTTTCAGATTGAGTCTGAGTGAACCTCCGGCTTGTTGGTGATGAAGTTTTTTCTGTTTCTTAGTTTTCCTTTGGCGGATGCCTCTTCCCCACAGAGCTTGGCCTTCCCGGGTTCAGCTGTGCTTACTGTGAAACTCTCAGTCCTCAGCGCTTCCCATTGCTGTTCTCTTTGTGGGGATGGGACCAGCGGAGCCCAACTCAGAGGGCACCCAGTCGCGTATACCCTGCACTGAGATGCGCTGCGCCGTGCCGGGGCGCTGGCAAAACAGCTGTGCCGGCCAAAAGAGTCGCGCTGGCGGCACCTGTGCCTCCTCCCCCGGGAATCTCCCAGTTTGTGGGCTACAGAAATTCGTCTGAAATTGCAGCATCCACTCGCTCTCTTGTGCTTTCACTGGGAGCTACAATCCTGAACTGTTGTTAATCGGCCATCTTGGATCTCTCTGCCCGGTGATGAAGTTTTTTCTGTTTCTTAGTTTTCCTTTGGCGGACGCCCCTTCCCCGCAGAGCTGGACCTTCCCAGTTCAGCTGTGTTTACTGTGAAACTCTCAGTCCTCAGCGCTTCCAATTGCTGTTCTCCTTGTGGGGATGGGACCAGCCGAGCCGGACTCAAAGGGCACCCCGTCCCGTATACTCCGTGCCGAGAAGTGCCGTGCCCGAGTTCAACTTTTAGTACTCTGTTTATAAGTGAGATCATGCAATATTTGTCTTTCAGTGCTTGGCTTATTTTACTTAACATACTGTTCCCTCCTGGTTCATTCACGTTGTTGCAGATGACAGTATCTCATTCTTTTTTAAGGTTGAATAGTATTCCATTGTGTATATGTAGCACATTTTCTTTATCCATTCATCTGTAAACAGACACTTAGATTGATTCCATATCTTGCCTATTGTGAATAATGCTGCAATGAACACAGAAATGCAGATATTTCTTCAACATACTGATTTTGAATCTTTTAGATAGATACCCAGTAGTGGAATTGCTGGATCATAGGGTAGTTCTATTTTTATTTTTTTGAAGAAACTCCATACTGTTTTCCATAATGACTATACTAATCTACATTTCCACCAACAGTGTGTAAGGGTTCCCTGTTTTTTTTTTTTAACACATCCTCACCACCACTTTTGTCTCTTTTATAATAGTCACCTGCTATGGTCTGTATATGGTTGGTCTGTCTCCACCAAATCTCATTTTGAAATTTTATTCCCAACATGGAGGTGCTGGTAGGTGGGGCCTAATGAGAGGTATTTGGGTCACGGAGACAGATCCCTCATGAATGGCTTGGTGCCATTCTCATGGTAGTTGAGTTCTAGCTCTAGTGAGATGCGATTACTTTTGCTGGGATTGAATTAGTTCCTGTGAGAGTGGATTGTTACAAAGCCAGGACGCCTCTCAGGTTTAGGCTCTCTGCATGTGCCCCTTCCACTTTGACTTTCTCTGCCATCTTTGAAGGCAGCATAAAAGCCCTCACCAGAAGCTACACAGATGCAGGTGTCATGCTTCTTCTACGGCCTGCAGAACCATAAGCTAAATAAATCTCTTTTCTTTATAAATTACCCAGCCTCAGGTATTCCTTTACAGCAAGACAAAGACAACATTCTTTTTTTTTCCTCCATAGGTTACTGGGGTACAGGTGGTATTTGGTTACATCAGTAAGTTGCTTTAGTGGTGACTTTTAAGATTCTGGTGCACCCATCACCCAAGCAGTATACAATCCACCTTATTTTTAGTCTTTTATCCCTCACCTCCCTCCCACTATTCCCCCCAAATCTCCAAAGTCCATTGTATCACTTACACCTTTGTGTCTTCATAGCTTGGCTCCCACATATCAGTGAGAACTTACAATGTTTGGTTTTCCATTCCTGAGTTACTTCACTTAGAAAATAGTCTCCAATCTCATCTAGGTCACTATAAATGCTGTTAATTCATTCCTTTTTATGGCTGAGCAATATTCCATTGTGTGTGTGTGTGTGTGTGTATATATATATATATATATATATATATATATATATATATATATCACAGTTTCTTTATCCACTTGTTGATTGATGGGCACCTGGGTTAGTTTCATGATTTTGCAATTGTGAATTGTGCTGCTGTAAACATGCGTGTGAAGTATCTTTTTCATATAAATGACTTCTTTTCCTCTGGGTAGATACCCAGTAGTGGGATTGCTGGATCAAATTGTAGTCCTACTTTTAGTTCTTTAAGGAATCTCCACAGTCTTCCATAGTGGCTGTACTAGCTTACATTTCTACCAGCAGTGTAGAAGTGTTCCCTGATCACTGCATCCACACCAACATCTACTGTTTTTTTATTTTTTTACTGTGGCCATTCTTGCAGAAGTAAGGTGGTATTGCATTGTAGTTTTGATTTGCACTTCCCTGATCATTAGTGATGTTGAGCATTTTTTCATAGGTTTGTTGGCTATTTGAATATCTTCTTTTGAGAACTGTCTATTTATGTCCTTAGCCTACTTTTTGATGGGATTGTTTTTCTTACTGATTTGAGTTCGTTGTTGATTCTGGATATTAGTCTTTTGTCAGATATATAGATTGTGAAGATTTTCTCCCACTCTGTGGGTTGTCCAAGATGCCATTCTAACATCTCTGATGATTAGTGATGTTGAGCAATTTTTCATATATCTATTGGCCACTTGTGTGTCTTCTTTTGAGAAATGTTTATTCAGATGCCTTACCCATTTTCAATCAGATTGTTTTCTTACTATTGTTTGGATTCTTTATCTACTTTTTTAAGTATTAACCCCTCATCAGATGTATGGTTTGCAAATACTTTTTCCCATTCTGTAGGTTGTTTTTTTCACTTTGCAGATTATTTCTTTCACTGTGCCAAAGCTTTTTAGCTTGATGTAATCTGATTTTTCTATTTTTGCTTTTATTGCTTGTGCTTTTGGGGTCATATCCAAAAATTTGTGGCCCACACTAATGTCATGAAGCTTTCCCTTGTTTTCTTCTACTACTCTTACAATTTCAGGTCTTATGTTAATGTCTTTAATCTATTTTGGGATGATGTTTGCATATGGGGTGAGATGACGGTCTAACTTCATTCTTCTGCATGTGGATATCCAGTTTCCCTCCACTTTTCCCAGCTCCATTTATTGAAGAGATTCTCTTTTCCCTACTGTGTGTTCTTTGTACCTTTGTCAAAAATCAATTGACCATAACCAGGGTATTTAGTTTGCTAGGATTTTGTTGAGGACTTTTACATCTATGTTCATAAAGGATATTACCCTGTAATTTTCCTTTCTTGTAGTGTCCTAGTCTGGCTTTGAATGTGTTTAAAAGTGTTCTCTCAGACTGGCACAGTGGCTCATGTCTATAATCCCAGTGCTTTGTAAGGCCCTAAGTGAAAGGATCACTTGAGGCCAGGCCAGGAACTTGAAACGAGCCTGGAAAACAGCAAGACTCCATCTCTACAAAAAGCAAAAAAAAAATTAGCTGGGCATGGTGGCACATGCCTGCAGTCCCACCTACTTGGGAGGCTTAAGGTGGGATTACCTCTGCAGTGAGTTATGATTGCACCACTGCACACCAGCCTGGGTGATAAAGCAAGATCCTATATCAAAAAAAAAAAAAAAGTTTCTCCCTTCTTCAATTTTTCAGTAGTTTTAGAAGGAATGGTCATTAGATCCTGGGCTTTTCTCTGATGGGAGACTTCATTACTGATTCAATCTCTTATTTGTTACTTGTTGCTGTTGGTCTGTTCAGATTTTCTGTTTCATGATTCAGCCTTGGTAGACTATATGTATCTAGTATTTTCTTCTAGGTCATTAATTTGTTAACACATAATTATTCATTGTAGCTTCTTATCCTTTTGCATTTCTGTGGTATCAGTTGTAATGTCTCCTCTTTCATTTCTTATTTTTTGAGCCTTCTCTCTTTTCTTCTAGCTAAAAGTTTTTAAATTTTATCTTTTATTATTATTATTATAATACTTTAAGTTCTGGGGTACATGTGCAGCACGTGCAGGTTTGTTACATAGTTATACACATGCCATGGTGGTTTGCTGCATCCATCACCCCGCCATCTACATTAGGTATTTCTCCTAATGCTATCCCTCCCCTAGCCTATAGTTTTGTTAGTCTTTTCTATTGTTTTTCTAATCTTAATTTCATTTATTTCTTCTGATCTTCATTATTTCCTTCCTTCTGCTAAATGTGGGCTTAGTTCTTCTTTTTCTAGTTCCTTGGGATGTAATATTAGGTTGTTTGAGATCTTTCTTGTTTTCTGATGTAGGTGTTTATTGCTGTAAAACTTCCTTCCTAAAACAATTTTTGCTGCTTCCCATAAGTTTTGTTTGGTATGTTGTATTTCCATTTTCATTTTTCACAAGATAATTTAAAATTTCCCTTTTCATTTCTTCTTTGCTCCACTGGTTGCTCAGGAACATGTTTAATTTCATGTATTTGTGAATTTCCCAATTTACTCCCTGTTACTGATTTCTAGCTTCATACTATTGTGGTCAGGAAAGATATTTGATCCAATTTTAATCTTAAATTTGTTAAGACTTGTTTGTAGCTTAACATGTGATCTATCCTGGAGAATGTTCCATGGGCACTTGAGAAGAATGTGTATCTTGCTTCAGTTGAACAGAATGGTCTACATATGTCTGTATGTTAGGTCCATTTGATCTAAAACAGTTTAAGTCCAAAATTTCCCTATTTTTCTGTCCGAATAATCCGGCCATTGCTGAAAGCAGAGTATTGAAGTCCTCTACTATTACCATGTTATAATCTCCTTTCATATATATTACTGTTTTCTTTATATATTTTGGTGTTCCAGTGTTGGGTGAATATATAATTACTGTATCCTCTTGCTAAACTGACCCATTTATCATTATATAATGACCTTGTTTTACAGTTCTGATTTAAATGCTATATAATTACAGCTGCCCTGCTCTCTTTTGGTTTCCATATGTCCAGAATATCTTTTTGCCTTCCTTCACTTTTAATCTACCAGTGTCCCTTATAGGTGAAGTGATTCTCTTATAGGCAATTTATAGTTGGGTATTGGTTTTTTATCCATTCAGCCACTCTATGTCTTTTGGTTGGAGAATTTAAGCCATTTACATTCAAAATAATTATTGATGGGTAAAGTCTTACTACTGCCATTTTGTTAATTGTTTACTGGTTGTTTTGTAGATCCTTTGTTGCTTTCTTCCTCTCGTCTTCCTTTGTGATTAGGTCATTTTTTCTAATGATATGCTTTATTCCTTAATTTTTATCTTTTGTGTATTTACTAAAGTTTTGTGCTTTGTGGTTACCATGAAATATACATAAAATATAATTATAACAGGGTTTTAAAAATTTTATTTTCTGTATTTTTTCACTGTGTCCTGTGCTAACAGGTTATTTTAAGCTGATAAAAACTTTAATCACCTTAAAAAAAAAAATTACACTTTTACTCTACCCTCCTCACATTTTAAATTCTGGTGTCATAATTTACATCTTTTTATGTTGTGTATCCCTAAAATTATTTTAGCTATCAATAGTTCTGTCTTTTATCCTTCATACCAAAGCTATAAGTGATTTATATACCACCATTACAGGCTTAGAATATTGTCAATTTGACTGTATACTTACTTTCACCAGAGTTTTATACTTTCATATTTTCATGTTAGTACTTACTGTCGTTTTCTTTCAGCCTGAAGAACTCCCTTTTAGCATTCCTTTTAAGACAGGTCTGATGGTAATGAACTCCTTCAGCTTTTGTTTGTCTGGGAAAGTCTTTAGCTGTCTTTCATTTCTGAAGGACAGCTTTGCTAGGTATTAATCTAATATTGCTGGTTGGCAGTTTTCTTCCTTAAGCACTTTGAACATAATTGTCCCACTCTCTGGTCTATAAGGATTCTGCTGAGGAAACTGCTGCTAGCTGTACTGGAACTCCTTTACATGTTATTTGCTTTTCTCTTGCTGCTTTCTTTTCTCTTGTTCTTTATCCTTGATTTTCAACAGTTTGATTATGTGTTGGTGTAGTCTTTGGCCTAAATCTGAGTGGAGGTCTTTGACCTTCCTGTACCTAAATACTTATACCTTTCCACAGATTTGCAGTGTTGTTTTTTTTTTAATAAGCTTTCTACCCCTTTATTTCTCCTTTCTCCTTCATTTATTCCTATAACTTGAATATTTACTCTTTTGGTGCTGTCCCATTAATTCCATAAACTTTCTTCATTCTTTGTTTTTTCTTCTTTGTATGCAAATAACCTATATATTTGTTTTGTTTTTCAGCTCCAGAATTTGTTCAATTTTTAAGAAATATATAATTTCAATCTCTCTGGTAAACTCATTTTGGTAACTTGTTTTCCTGAATTTATTGAATTGTTTCTCAGTATTTTCTTGAAGTTCATGGATCTTACTTTTTAAAACAATTATTTTGAATTCTTTGTCAGGCAGTTCATGTATCTCCATTTCTTTGGGTCAGCTTATGGGAGATTATTCTGTTCTTTCGGTGTTATGTTTATGTCTCCTTGGTTTTTCATTTCTTGTTGTCTTATGTCTGGGCATTTGAAGATGTAGAGACTTATTCCAGTCTCTGAGTGGCTTTGTCAGGGAAAGCCCTTCACTAGTCAGTCCATTCAGGGATTCTAGTCCAGCTACCTGGTGTGGTCCATATTTTGGCTTGCTCTTAAGAGTCTTCACACTGGCTGATCTAGTGCCTGGATCAGCAGGTGGTTGAGCTTGGTGCCTGGGTCCATCAAGGTAAGCCTAAAACTTGGATACACTGGGGTGGACCTGTTGCCTGGTTCTATGGAATGGGCCTGCATCTAAGAGGGTTGGCCTGAAGCCTCAATCCACTAGGGCTAAGCTGGCACTGGGGTGGGCCTTGAGCCTAAGTCTGCAGGGGCAGCCAAACAGTGGGATGAGTCTGGTGCCTGGGTCTACCGGGACAGGCTGAGTCTGTGGGAGCAGGCCTGGGTCAAGAGTCCACAGGGGCTGGCCTGGAGCCTGGGTCTGCAGAGGTAGTCCTGGAGCCTCAGTCAATGGAGACTGGCCTAGAACCACGGCCTGCCAGGCTGAACTTGGACTTTGTGTCTACTGGACCAAACCTGTATCTTGGGTCCTTGGAGCCTGCAGCTAGCCTAGTACTGGGGCAGGTGTGGAATCAGGGTCTGCGAGAGCTGGTCTAGAATGTAGGGTCATGGTTGCTGGCCTGGTGTCTGAAGCCACTGAGGCTGTCCAAAAGCCTAGGGCTGTGAAGTCTGGCAAGAGCCTGGGTCCACTTGTGTTGGCCTGGATGCTGAGTGTGCAAGTGCTTGCCTAGAGGTCAGGTCTGCAAAGGCTTGCCTGGGTGCCTGGGTCCTGGGGCTTCAGGGGCCAGTCTGAAACCTGGGTCCACAAGTGTGGTCCTAGAGCTTAGGTCCATGGAGGCTGGTCCATCACTAGGATAAGCCTGAACCCTGGGTCTGTGGTGCTAGCCTGATGATCAGGGCTGTGGGCAGCTGGTCTGGAGCCTGGAGCCACTGGGATTGGCCTGGTCCTGGAGTAGGTCCAGAGATTGAGTCTGCTAGGCAGGCCTGGAGCCTGTAGTTTTGGAATCCAGCTTGGGGCTTTGGGATCTAGCCTGGCACCATGGTGGGACTGAATGCTCAGTCCATGGGTACGAGCCTGGAGTCTGGGGCCACAGAAGCCTTGCCAGCACTGGGTTTTACCAGGACAAGCCAAGTGTTAGGGTCTGAGGAAAAGTTCAGTGCTAACATCCTTCTCCTTTCCCGACATGAAGGGTATCTCTCTCTGTACTGTGCTGTCTGGGGTTGGGGGAAGGGTGGTGTAAGTAGTATAAAACTGTCCTTTTTAGCCTCTTCAGTGCGTTACTTCTTTGCTACACTCAGATACTATAATCTCTGACATGGTTTCCTTAGCTCTCGTGAAGGTATTTTTGTGCATGGATATATGTTTAAATTGATGTATCTGTGTGGAGAAGAACATGGAAAGTCCTTTTCTGTCATCTTGCTGACATCCACTGAGATTAACTTTTATAATCAACTCTTAACTAGATTACTGAACAGTCTCCCAGATTTTATTTTGACCCCCTCTATTCTCCAAATTGCACCAGGAGTAATCTTTAAAAAGCAATCTGATTATGTCACTCCCTGATTAAAACCTTTCATTGACCCTTCATCGTTGTCAGGATAGAGCTAAAATTCCTTAACACCACATACAAGAACTTCCAGACTTAGTTCTCTTGACCTCATCCCTCAGCACTCACCCTTCCATTCATATTCACCAACAGCCCTTGAACTTGTTCCTGCCAATGTCACCTTTCTCTAAGCCCTGTCTCCTTCTCACCTCTGGGCAAACTTTAGTACCTACCTTGGGCATCAATATTTCCAGAAATCCTGGATCACATACTATTCTGTTGATCTCTGTCAGAGCACTTATCCCTTAATAAAACATAATTGCCTGCTTGTCCTTTTCCTCTACTTGGTTATAAGTTCTTTGAGGGCAGGGACCCAGTATCAATAAACTTTAAATCCTTGGTTCTTAGCACAATGTCTGTCATACAGAAGAGCTAGCTAAATATTTAATGAATTAATAGGTTGAATGGTATCTTTCTGAGCATAGGTAAAGTAAGAACAACTAAGATTTGTTACTACTTTATGGTTTATAACATAATCATTATCTCCCATTAATTTTTATAACAATCCCATTAGGTAAGTGGTATCATTGGCCATTTTTTATACATGAAGAAACAAGAACAGAGGAGTTAAGTGACTTTCCCAAGGCAGGACTCAGTTCTAGGCTTCCTACATAATTTTAGGATTAGGAATCTTCTATCAAATGATCACATCTCCACTGAAATATTTACAATTTAGTGGGGTAATTCATTCTGCAATAGGACTACAAATCACCCTCTAACTGTGTAATTTAACCTTTTGAAATAAAAATGGCATTTAAATGAATTTTTTAAATGTCTAATTTGAATACCTGTATTGCTTAAATTTTTCATAACATTACATTTTTAACCACTGTATTTAACATCTCAAAAAGTTGACAAAAATTCAGTATCTGTAGTAGCTACAAAGTTTATACATATATTAATACTATAAATATCTGAGAATAAAATCAGAAACCTTACCTATTCTTGGAACAGTTCATAACTAGATGCCACAGAAATGCCTAGTAATAGCAAAATTCATAACTACTACTAATATTCTTGTTAGGTGCAGTCACAAATGAACAGCAATATTACCAATTTCCTTTACCCTAGCCTAAGGTTATAATCTATTTTTCTTGATGTGCTTGGCAAAGACCAAACTCAATGAAGAGCTAATTTCTTATAAGACATAAATTTTCTTTGAGAGACTGATTCTCAAGCATTAATCACGAATCACCCAAGCATTCATTATCACTCCAAATCACTTAATGTTGGTATTTTTACAGGGTTCTAACCATCTAGTTAACAAAGTCTTACAGTTCCAACATAGGATTATTTAAAATATTCAAACAACTATTTTAAGTTCATTTTTGAGACACATATCAGTAATTAAAAAAAAACAAAATGAATACTTACAGTACATCTTTGAAGTCTCCAAACACATACATATGCCTAAAGCTGTCAATAGCGATTACAGGACAATCTGCTGGAGTTTTCTGTATGTGCAGAAGAGGATGTCTAAATTTGTCACAATCGGCATGTAAAAAGTTTATTGTACCTTTAAAAAAAATAGAATTCTGAGAGGTAGATTCAGATTTTCTTGATTATATTTTCATAAGACTGCAAGCTCACGAAACTTGACATACTAAAAAAAAAAAAACTCTCAACATTCTTAAGCATAATATAGATCAGAAAAACTAAAACCTAAATATTATGACGCTTAAAAGAAGTAGGGCTTTTAGTTCTTAGGGCATGGAGTATACCTTCTTAGAAATCATATTGACTTAACCCAAATTTGAAGGCTATAATGAATTTTTTACTTTCCTTAAATGGGCAATCATTTACTTTGTAGATTACCAGTTCTAGGCAGGAAGCTCAAATTGATATATGAGCCATTCTCATAAAACCATTTTCATTCCAGCCTATTCCAGTCATACTGGTTGATTTTTAGTCTAATTCAACCTGCAAAATAGTAGGTGACTAAAATGGGCAGTTCTATACAGTATCTTTAGTTTATTTTGTTTTACTTTCTTCCCTAACTACAGAGGAGAAGCTGGTGATAACTCAAATTCCATTAAATGCTTTGGAGAAATCCACAGACATCTACTCAACTTTCTTTGATTTAGAAATAAATGTTAATCAGACTGTGTAAGCTCTCTCAGCAATATCTCTGGGAATGGCCATTGGAAAGGGGGTCAGACAAGCAATGAAAGAAAGTACCCAGAACTAATATTCATTCATGACCCTGCTTTTCATGCTATTTTTCTCTCCAAAATAGTAATAGTTAGAAAACAAACAAACAAACAAAAACACTACTTCATATTATCTTCTACTAATGCCTCCTTACCCTCACATTTGAATGTAAATGTTAAAATAAGTTTTCAACCCAAATATGTTTATGTGATTTGAAAGTAATGGGAGGGGAGAGGATGAAAGGGGAAAAAAAGAGAGAAAGAAATGATGAAAATAAACACCTTAATCTGTCTACCTTTTTCACTTATTAATTGCCGAGCTACTTCATTCTGGAATATTTCTAAACTTTCTGTATCTTCTTTCATGTGAAAGAGTATGAGAAAAGGCAGTCCTTCTTCTGTCAATTCCTGCAGAGAGAAGCATTCAATGAGAATTATCAGGCTTCTCCATTCCATTGTAGCTATTTTCTAGGTAGGAACAATTCTGAACCCAACCCATGTAATGTAATAGTTGCAATGTCCCGGAGGGGAAAGAAAGGCCCAGTGGTGTGAATAAACCGTAGTATGAACAGAAGATTGAATTCACTCCCCTCCCCACCCCAAGTACCCAGGAAGTCAGAGGACCCATATGCCCTGCTTCGCTGCAGACACTGATCTGGCTTAAAGAAACCACTGTCTATCAGCTAGTATGGGATATGAGGCTTCAGGAGTAGGCTGTTGAACTCATGACATACAGAGTTGAACTATACTGGTTCTTTACTAAGGTGTTAATTTTAGGTAAACATAACTAGTATTTTCAGTCTTCACAAGTAACACTGAAAACTGAGTATACCAGCAATAATAAATCTGATTTGCAAACTTATACTTATTCTAAGGTTGTGAAAACCATTACACTTACATATAAAACTTACCCAAAGCTGAAGTGTTTTATCCAGGATAAAAGACAAAAACTCTACTATTTAATTTACAACTTATATACAATTAACATTATTAATAAATACCTGCCCCTATATATTTTTATATACCTCTTTTTCTATACACACACAAAGCACCTTGAAAATTATAAAGTGCTATTAAAATTTTTAATGTTGTAATTGGGAAATACAATGAGTAGACATGATTAAATGAAATGTGATATGTAGACAGGTGTAATCATTTATTCTCCCCAACAAATGCTAAGTTCTGACCTATCAGAAAAAGTCCGGAAAGGGTCTCATAACAAAATTATTTTCATCAACGATCCTTTTGAGGATCTCTCCATACATTTAGGAACTATCTCAGCAGAAAGTACAAATGTTCTTTATTCTTAAAAAAACTGACACTGGGACCTATTTTACAGGATTACATTTTCTTCTGGTTATCATCTCCATGTTTCACTTGTATAGCCTCTTGTCACATTTATTTAAAAAAAAAAAAAAAAAACTAAGATACAATTAGCATACCATAAATTTCAGCATTGTTTTTTGGAGACACAGTCTCACTCTATCACCCAGGCTGAAGTACAGCCTCAACCTCCCCAGGCTCAGGTGATTCTCCCACCTCAGCCTCCCAAGTAGTGAGGACTATAGGCATGCATGACCATGTCCAGCTTATTTTTGTTATTGTAGAGATGGGATTTTGCCCTGTTGCCCAGGCTGGTCTCTAACTTCTGGGCTCAAGCAATCTGCCTGCCTCACCCTCCCAAAGTGCTGGAATTACAGGTATGAGGCAACACACCTAGCCCACCATTTTTAAGTGTACAATTTTGTGGTTTTAATTATGTTCACAAAGTTGTACAAACATCACCACTAATTCCAGAAGATTTTTTTTTTTTTGAGGCACAATCTCACTCTGTCGCCAGGCTGGAGTGCAGTGGCACGATTTTGGCTCACTGCAACCTCCACCTCCTGGGTTCAAGCAATTCTCCTGCCTCAGCTTCCCAAGTAGCTGGGACTACAGGCATGTGCCACCATGCCCAGCTAATTTTTTTTTTTTTTGCATTTTTAGTAAAGGCAGGGATTCACCATGTTGGCCAGGATGGTCTGGATCTCCTGACCTCATGATCTGCCTGCCTCAGGCCCCCAAAGTGCTGGGATTACAGGCATGAGCCACCACGCCTGGCCCCAGAACATTTTTTATCACTTCAAAAAGAAACCCCATACCCATTTGTAGTGACTCCCATCTCCCCTCTCCCTACCCCCGGCATCACATTAATCTTTTGGTAAGCTGACTTTTTTCTTCCTCATCTTTTATGTCTTGGTCTCACATTTTTTCTTGCCTCATCCATTAACTGATGCTAGTCTTAATGGTTGTCTTTGGACTTCTCTGCTCTAGCCTGACAACTTCATGTAGTTCAACAGTTTCAATCACTACTTTTAACTGATCCCTTATCTGTGTCTACAAGTGCAGCTCCAGTACAGAATTCAAGCCTAGGTTTCCATCTGCCTGCTTAATATCCCCATTTCAAATTCTAAACAAGTACCTTAAATACTCAAAACTAATGCCTAGTCCCCTCCTCTCTAAGCCCCTTCTCCTACCTCCCCATTTTCTTTAGTACTTCTACTTCTCTCTTAGCACTTTTCATTTCAGGACATAATGCCTCTTCTCTAAAGTCATCTCTCATTCCAACCCATATCTGTCAAAGGAAAATTCTTTTTTCTGAATTCCAAGAACATTTTATCAGTGCCCCTCATGTGGCATGGGGCATGACTTTATGTTACGTTATCTGTACATATATTAAACTGAAAACCCCTTGAAGACAGACAATCTTATTTCATTTCTCTTTTGCTCACAGTCAACATATGCCAATAAATAAACAAATGTTGCTCAATAGATGGTAATTTATGCTGCTTAGGCTTCCAAGTTTACCTGTTTCCATACCAGCATATTCTTTACCAAACAGATATTAAAAGATTAAGGAGAACATCAAGACAACCAGATTTACAGGAAACAGATCTTTCCCCACAGACTAAATGATTTATGGTGGTTGGTTACAACATAATAAATCTCAAGAATTATTAAATGTGCCGACAACCACAGGGAAGGGAGGTACCCTGTTTCATTGTTTAAGATTTCCAGGTCTATACCTTTAAATCCTGTTTTAAAACTACCCTTGCAAGAACTGCCAGAGCAGGTGAATAGTCATGACAAATTCTTAAAATTTCCTGGGCCTCTGAAGACTAAATGAGCAACTACAATTTTTTTTAAAAAAACAGTGTAGGTAATCCAACTAAACATACCTGATGCCTACAGAATTAAGAAAACCAGGGACAGGCTGGGTGCAGTAGCTCACACCTATAATCCCAGCACTTTGGGAAGCTGAGGTGGGTGGATCACCTGAGGTCAGCAGTTCAAGACCAGCCTGACCAACATGGTGAAACCCTGTCTCTATAAAGATACAAAAATTAGCTGGGCATGTTGGTGGGTGCCTGTAATCCCAGCTACTCAGCAGGCGGAGGCAGGAGAATCCCTTGAACCTGAGAGGCCAGAGGTTGCAGTAAGCCAAGATCACACCATTGCACTCCAGCCTGGATAACAAGAGCAAAACTCCATCTCAAAAAAAAAAAAAAAGAAAAGAAAAAAGAAAAGGAAAACCAGTGACATTCATTTGATAAACTGTAAGCAGAGTCTAATCCACCCTCTCTTTCAAAACCAAGTTTAATATCAAAATAGAAAAGACTAAACAATTCAAATATAAAATAAATATTGTTTAAATGTTTACTTTCTGAAAGTTTGATTTGAACATTCTCCTTTACAATTGCTTGTACTTAACTATTCTATTAATAAATTCTAAGTTAAAAAAATATGAATGTGCATTAAAAAGCAGAGGAAGCTTAAATCCCTATCTCTTCTAGGCTTCTGGTACTATAAAACTATGACACACCACTGGCACCTTGTGGCCAAACACTCGAATTGTAGGAGCAGTATTCTGAATTCTGTGAAATGTCTTAGAGTCCACTTTATAATGCTATTAATGATAGGAAGTAGATGGAGGCAAGATGAGATTATGTGTGCTAGGTCCAATCTATATATCCGGTATTAAAAAGAGGAGAATACAAAATTGACTGCACTGCTCATAGAAGGGTATTATTCAATGAAAAATGAGTATTATCTATATACTAGTGAATTTTTTTTGCCTTGCAATGAAAAATGGTTTGAAAGACGCTATTTGATCCAAACATTTGAACTCCTATACCTGAGCATCCAATGTGTCATGAAAAGTAATAACACATGATTAAAGATTGAAAGACACCCAATCTGAGCATCATTATTCTTGCTGCTTTTGTCTGCTTAGACCGTCTCAAAAAACTACATACAAAACAACTACAATGACTCAAGATGCATCTTAAAGAACAATACGAATTACTTGGAATCCAGAGAAATACGACTTTGAGAAGCAGGTTCAAAAACAACACTGAAAGAAGCAACAGAACATTACTGAACAACAACAATAAAAATACTCTGGTAACTAAAAATAGCCTCAAAATGTCAAGATGTCATACAGAAGTAAAGGTTGAGTTATCTCTTATTCAAAATGCTTGGGATCAGAAGTGTTTTGGATTTTGAAATATTTGCATTATTCTTACCAATTCAGCATCCCTAATCTAAAAATCTGAAATGCTCCAAGAGTGTCATGTTGGTGTTCAAAAAATTTTGGATTCTGGAGCACTTCAGATTTCAGATTTTCAAATTAGGAATACTCTCGGAAATTCTAAAAAACTGGGGAAAAGGAAGTAGAATCAAAGAATTTCAGGAACAAAAGAAATTAGAAAACTTGTTAAATCAACTTCTTTGAACCAAAAAAAAAAAAAAGACTTTCCAAGAAAAGTCTCTTGGAAAGAGACTTATGTTAGAATTTTCACTCAAGTCTTCTATGACTCAAAATTCCAAAATATTTTAAAATATGGCATTGCATTAAGATAATATCTAGTGCAAAGAGCCTGTTAAGTTTATTACATTTAAGCTTGCAGGCTTAAAACTATATTAATCACATTTCATGAGAAGCCATTTTTAGAACCCTGATTTGAGAAATAGCTATTATAAACAAGTAGGATGTCCCAGTGGGGTATTCTGACACGTTTAACTGGATCCTGGCAGCACTAATCCTCTTTCCATGCAGACACTCAGCAAAGAGCCATTGTAAGATGATTTAGGTTTGCAATGATCTGTCCAAGCAAACACACCCAGAGAATCTCATACAAACATTCATACATTTGATTTGAAATTGCTACAAGCTTATAAGTATTAATATTATTTCATGGTGGAAAAGGTACACCAAAAATATTCCATGCTGACATAAAAATACTAACTTACTTTTATGTGCTAAAATGCAAAGGCAACATTTAAATCAGGTAAGTTATAAAAAGTTTTTAAATTCTGTTGACATAGACTTCTGCTTCCAGAAAGATGAAGTAGACTCTTTTCTCTATTTCTCCCATAAAGTTCACCTAAAAATCATGTTCATTACATAACAAACTTACGGCCCTGAAAAGCAAATGAAAGAAAGCAGACTGGCTAAGGACTTAAGGACCCAAGAAATGGCATTCAGTTCCTTGGGTTTTCTTTTTGCCTTATATATCCCAGTCTAAGTGTTGGAAATGCCAATGGACGCACATCAAAAATACCCCAAGAATGCATTCTCAAGATGAAGAGGGGGCAAAGAACATTCTGGTTTGCTCATGATGGCCAGTCTCAAAAGTTAGGTGTTGCTCTCTCTTCCCCAAGAAAGGGGAAAAGAGATACTAAGATCCAAGAGCTGGAATCCTCTGAAAAGATTCAGGGAGAGTTTCAGGGAATCTTGGAGAGTTCACATATATTATCGCCAAATCTTAAAGCACTTACCAATATACATACACCCTTAGTAACAGAAGGTATGAAATCTGAGATTATATTCCTTCTTAAAAACTCCAGGTTTTCAAATACCGCATGTTCTCACTCATAAGTGGGTGTTGAACAATAAGCGCCCATGGACACAGGGAGGGGAACATCACACACTGGGGTCTGTTGAGGGGTGGGGAGCTGGGGGAGGAATAGCAGGGGGTGGAAAGATTGGGGAGGGATACCATTAGGAGAAATACCTAATGTAGATGATGGCGGGGAGGGATGCAGCAAACCACTATGGCATGTGTTTACGTATGTAACAATCTTGCAAGATCTGCACATGTACCCCAGAACTTAAAGTAAAATTTTAAACACACACACACACACACACACACACACACACACATTTGTTGGGTTACAATTAGGTTAAGCTACAGTGCTCAAAAGTGCCTTCTGGAGTAATAGTGGATGTAATTTGGACTAATCTTACTACTGGGAAAATTAGAAAAACCAAAGATAATAATAATAAAACACCTTTTCAAGGCATCCAAGAGTTAAACAAAACAAAAAAAAACAAAAAAAAAAAAAAGGAAAGAATTATGGGCCAAGACTGGAATAGAAGGAAACCCAGAACATTAAGCATGGCATTTGAAGCTGCTTTTCTCCTAGGACCATCTGTCTTTCCAGAAAAGGCAACTGATAGTGCTCAATCCCACTGATCATCAAGGAAATATAAATTAAAACCACAATGAGACTCTACTACACATACACCAAGTAGATTAAAAATGTAAATGGCTGATGTCAAATATCAGTAAGAATGTGGAGCAATGTGAACTTTGATATACTACTGGTAGGAATGTAAACTGCTAAAACCATTTTGGAAAAACTGATATCCACTAAAGTTGAATGTATATATGCCCTGTGACTCAGCAATTCTATTCATAGGTTATATATCCAGTAGAAATCTGTGCATATATTCACCAAAAGACGTATGAGAATGTTCATAGCAGCATTATTCACAGTAGTCAAAAACTGGAAGCAGTCTAAATGTCCACCAACAGTAGAATGGATACATTGTGTTATATTTATATAACTGGAATTATATTCAGCATGAAAATGAATGAACTACAGCTTCATGCAATATGAATGAATTCCATAAATATAAAGTTGAGTGAAAGAAGCCAGGAACAAAAGGCACGATTCCATTTCAGGTTCAAAAACAGGAAAAACTTCGGATAGCCCTATTCAAAATAGCTATGGTGATTAAGAAGATGGTAAATGGGGTAATGATTGAGAAGACAAGGGGTTTGGAAATATTTTATTTCTTGACCTGTCTCAGGGATTGGCAAATTACAGCCATGCGTCAAATCTGACTTGCTGCCTGATTCTCTTTGGTCCACAAGCTAAAAATGGTCTTTACTTTTTTTTTTTTTTTGAGACAGAGTCTCACTCTGTTGTCCAGAGTGTGGTTACTGGGGAGCAGTAGCAGATCCCAGCTCACTGCAACCTCCACCACCTGGACTCAAGTCATTCTCCTGCCTCAGCCTCCCGAGTAACTGCCCGCCACCATGCTGGCTAATTTTGTAGTTTTAGTAGAGATGAGGTTTCACCATGTTAGCTAGGCTGATCTTGAACTCCCAACCTCAGGTGACCCGCCTGCCTGGGCCTCCCAAGGTGTGAGCCACAGCATAGGGCCGTGGTCTTTACATTATTAAATAATTGGGAAAAAATTTTAATATTTCATGTGAAAATTATGTGTCCAGAAATAAAGCTTTATTGAAACGCAGCCACATTCGTTTATATATTGTCTAAGGTTACTTTTGTGTCACAACTGCAAAGCTGAGTAGCTGCAACAGAGATTATATGAACTACAAAGCCTATCATACAACAAACCTGGCCCTTTGCTGAATAAAATTGTCCACCCTCTCTCTGTCTTAGTTTGGGCTACTATATTAAAGTACCATAAACTGGGTAACGTATAAATAACAGAAATTCATTTCTCATCATTCTGGAGGCTGGAAGTCCAAAATAAGGGTGCCAGCATGGTCAGTTCTAGTGAGAGCTGTCTTTCAGGTTGCAGACTGCCTACTTCTCATTGTATCTTCACATGGTAGAAAGAGAGCTACAGAACTCTCTGAGGTCTCTTTTATGAGGTCACTAATACCATTCATGAGAAGTCCATCTCATGAATGGAGGATTCATTCCCTAATACTATCACATTGGGGATTAGGATCTCAACACAGGAATATTGGGACACACAAATATTTGGTCCACCATCCTAAGTAGTGATTATATGGATATGTTTACTCTGTGATAATTTTGGGAGATCAGATGTTTCAACTGCGATTCATACACTTACAATTCTTTGAAATGTATATGTATATACATATATTTTACAAAGTTTTTAAAAACTTGCATTGTTAGGCCATTGGTTTAAAAAAAAAAAAAAAAGACCTGAAATTGAATATATGACTAACAAAGTAAAGAAAGGAGAGAGGTCCTTACAGACATAACTCTTTGTACTTGTTCCTCTAGCCTCTTAGGTTTTGAAGTTTTGTTTTTGTGGGAGTTGTACAAATTTTGATCGGCTTGATTTCAGATACATGGGATGACTGAGGCAGTTACATGATCACTGATAACCACTTTCATTATTTATAATGAAAAAGACAACATAACTGCTTTACAAAAAAAACAGAAAAATCTTTTAGTGCCAAAGGATTATTCATTGTATACAAATAATTGCAACTAAAATCAGCAAAGCATTGCTCCTAAAGCAGTGGTCCCCAACCTTTTTGGCACCAGAGACCAGTTTCATGGAAGATAATTTTTCTACCAAATTGGAAAATGGTGGGGGATGATGATTTTGGGATCAAACTATTCCACCTCAGATCATCAGGCATTAGTTAGAGTCTCATAAGGAACATGCAACCTAGATCCCTCCATGTGCAGTTCACAACAGGGTTCACACTTGTATAAGGATCTAATGCTGCTGCTGATCTGACAGGATGCAGAGCTCAGGCTATAATGCTCTCTCACTGGGCAGCCCTGTTCCTAGCAGGCCATGGACTGGTACTGGTCGGCCAGACAGGGATTGAGGACCCTTGTTCTAAAGGACATCCACCTAAACAGAATCCTCAACCAACAGATGAGTATCAGAATCACCTGAAAGGCATTTTCAAACTCATTTTCAAGGCTGTAGTGAACTACTGCTATTACTGGAAATGTAACAAAGGGGTTCTGGGACAGCAAAGGTAAAGAATCACTGGCTTACATTACAGAAATAGCTATGATATAGTTATATTCACTATATGATCCTTACAACTGATAACTCTGTTAACATAATAAGACAGGTGGAGGAAGCTTGTGATTTCAGACATTTAAAGTAAAAATACACAGTAGAAAGCCCATACCTCTCCATTTTCAAATGTTATTTCTCGGACAAGAGGAACACATTTATCTTGAATCCAATTGTAAGTCACATCAAAATTTGTCATAGCTCCCAAGTACACCATATCCGGAGCAGAATGCTATTACAAAACAGGAAAAAAAAATTAAATCTAACCTGTGCTAGCAAAAGTACATTGTATTTATTTTTCTTTAAAGCAGGTCTCACTCTATCACCCAGGCTGGAGTACAATGACATGATCATGTCTCACTGCAGCCTTGACCTTCCGGGCTCAAGCAATTCTCCTACCTCAGCCTCCAGAGTAGCTGGGAATACATGTGTATGCCACCACGCCAAGCTAATTATTTTATTTTATGCAGAGATGGGGTCTTGTTATGTTGCTCAGGTTAAAAAGTACATTCTTAAAACCATCCATGAACCCAGAAAATCTACTGGTGATACAGAAGAATCATAAATCATAGAACTTCCAAGAAAGAGAATCATAGGTGGTAAAAGGCAGATAATTCTGTGATTACCAGGGAGCTAATAATCCAACCTGTGACACCCAAGACTATTGCTTTTCCTTGGATTTAGGTCAATTAACTCTTTATCAGTATCTTCACCAAAGGCAGGAAGGCAACTGAAAAGAAGAATTCTCCAAATGAATTAATTTAGCTACTCCTTAGAGTTGAAAATTTTAGAAATTTCTTCTTTTAGAAGAAACTATGAATAGTGAAAAGGCCTTGAAAAATGCAATATGCTATATGGATGTAAGGCAAGACTATTACTTTTATTACCTACATATCTTGTTCCACATTAACTTAAAATCATTATGAAATGTCTAAAATGATAACAATAATAGCTAATATTATTGAGTAAACTTAATGTGTCCAAGCATGGTTGTAAGCATTTTACATGTGTTGATTCATTTAATCCTCCCAACATCCCTATAAAGCAGGTACTATTATTATCATCCCACTTTTACTAATTAAGAAACTGAAGCGCAGAGAAGTGAAGAAACTTTCCCAGAGTAACATACTTAAGAAGGTGGCACATTTGACATTCAAACCCAGTCTGATGCCACCAGAACCCATCCTCTGAACAACCACACTACATTGGGAGATATGTACTGGATTCTGACAATCTAGAGATGATGATACTAAGTAAGCTACTCAAAGAGATGTACTTGCAAAAAATATAGGCAAACACCTAGGTGAATTCAAAATAGGATATTTTCTAAGCAAGAAATTCATTTATCTGACTACATAAAAATTCAAAATCTCAGTGTCAAAACACCACAAACATTAAAATGAAAACTATGAATTGAAAAAATATCCATATTTCGATTTTTTTGGTATGTAAAAAAAATTGCAATGGCAGACCCTTGGTGAATTTGGGATAACACATACTATGACTTTTGCCTCTTACTTATGGCTACCATCACCCGGTAGGGCCTAAGCAGCTACTTAAAACTTCTTACCCCACAGGTTCAAAACAACCTAGCTGTTCCTTATTATCTGGCAGGTACCTAGTAAATTTATACCCCAGAAGATTTGGGAGTTTGGCTTGTACAATATAGGTAGAAGTGACGATCACGGACAACTAGAGCATTTTAAAAATTTGGCTCCCAAACTGAATGCCAGAAAGGTAGAAAAGGCCTTAGAGTCAGGGGATCCCTATGCCAGCTCTGCCACTCTAATGCCTGTGTGACTTTAGACTTCTGTGGTCCCATCTTCATTCTGAAGGGTTTAGATTAGCATAAGATGATGCTTCAAAGGTCCTTTCAATTCTAAAGTTCTTTGATTCTATGAACAGTAACACATTTAAAACTACATGTTATACATGTATTTAAATTATATCTTATCATACACATTAAGAAATAGTAACTTACCCCTGGTGGTTTGTAGATTATGTTGTCTCCACTGTATCTTTCTGGCTTTGAAACATCCCTATAGGAAAGGAGAAATAGTAATAAACCTGAATGACAGAATTTTGCAATGTATGAATTACAGACAAATATATACTTATCAATAATCTTTCCTATTATAAGACTATGCAATACCAAGAAAAGCAAACATTTAAAGAATATCTTTAATATGTGGCAGACTTTTTAAAGGAAAATTTTAGTTAGTTGTTTTTGTGTTTTGTATAAGTTTAGATTGGGAGTTTTAGCACTAAAAGGTTGTTTTTGACCCCAAACTGTTTTCTAGCAACTAGGGATCAAGATCATTGGTTTGGTCACATGGACTAATTAAAAAAAAAAATGGAAATAACCTACATCACTCAAATATAGTTCCATCAGTTGCTCAGACTAAAAAGTACATTCTTAAAACCATCCATGAACCCAGAAAATCTACTAGTGATACAAAAGAATCATAAATAATAGATAACTTTTTACATAAATCAAGTAATTTTTTGTTTATTTGTCCATTGTTGTTTCCTAAACCTAGTACAGTATATGGCACATAACAGTTGCTCAATAAACATTTGTAGAGTGACTACTACAACAGATTATTTTTGTAATCAATTATTTTTAGATTAACTGAACACTGATTTATCTCCAGTTTCTAACTAGAGTATTCCAGGAAATAGGGGGAAAGGGTGCTAACCTAGACTGATGATAGAAACAGAAAGAATGTGTTCCATTAATTAATTCATTCATTCAGTAACTATTTACTATGTGCTTCCTTTGTACCAGGTATGGTGTTGGCACTGAGTAAACAGGAGTGAACAAAACTAACAAAACTCTCTCTCTCATGGAGTTTACATTTTGGTGAGTAAAGACAGACTAACAAGTAGATATATTTATCTTGGGTCGTTACAAAAAAATACTATGAAGAAAGTAAGTGGAATAAGTAGATAAATAATGACAAATTAAATGATGGTAGTGCTACTTTATATAAGGTCATCAGGCAAGGACTTTCTGATGAGATGACATCTGGGAGAAGCACTTCCAGATACAGGAACAGTAAGGTCAAAGGCTCTGGTGCAGAAGTGTGCTTGCAGCATTTAATAAATATGGGTTGGGCACAGTGGCTTATGCCTCTAATCCCAGCAGTTTTGGAGGCAGATGCGGGAGGATCACTTGAGGCCAGGAGTTCAAGACCATCCTGGGCAACACAGTGAGACTTCTTTGCTTAAAAAACAAAAAATAAGAAACTGATAATGCACACAATACAATATACAAACAAAATCTTTAAAAAGCATTAAAGCAAGTACAAACAATAAAGGTCAAAAAATGGAGAGGATATACTGTGTCACAAATCTGGGCTCTACTCAAGATAGCAACTACAATTGAGCCTAACAGTCATGACCCAGTGAAAAGAGAAATAATACTGCATGGAAGTCAAAGGATGGTTGAGATAACCTCCAATGAGGAGAGAGGGTCAAGAACAGAACCACAAAAATGACTGCATCTTGAGGGAAAAAAAAGAAAAGGAGATAAAGTCAGAGAATTCAGACAGGTAAGGAGCAAACCAAGGGGTTCAATGTAAATGTTGACACAGCAAAAAATGGAAAAGGTAGTTGACTATCACATCCTTCAGAAGAATTGAAAAGTATTAACATGTTTAAAAGGCCACTTGATTTGGTAATTAAGAAGTCATTTTGTGACTGTGTAGAGGTAAGTTTCATTAGAACAATGGAGGATGAAAGTCAGCTTCCAAAAGGTTAAGTTTTTTTACTAATTAGAGTTTGAGAAAATCAAAGTAGCCAGGCATAAACTAATCTTTGGGAAAAAAAGAATAAAAAGAAAGATGAGATTATAGCTTAAGAGACAGAAGAGGCAGGTCAGAAAAGAAAGAAGCATGTTATCAGAAAAGGAAAGCAGTTCTTGAAAAGGGTCAGGTTGAAAACGTAAGAAAGCAGGAACAACTGATGTATCAAAGCCCCAGAGGAGTTTGAAAGGACAGTTTACAAGGACACCAGTGAAGAGGTTAGTCTTAGAAAGAAGAATTGTTTCTCTGAGACAGGGAAGGTGTAAGAAAAGGTGGTGGAGAGATGGAGATGAATGAAGACGATAAAACTCATGCTTCTTAACAAGAAAAACAGTATGTTGTTTCAGTGTGGTAATCCCACAGATTAACATTTTGCCTGACAAAGGATACGTGTTAAGAAATTAGTTGAATAAAAGCATGAATGAGTTAATTGTTAACTTGTCCATTTTTTCCCTCTTACCCACATTCTGAAATAGATAATACTACAGAAAGAAGAACAGACTTTTAAACCCTTAAAAAGAATTCAGAGACACGTATAAGACTGCTTGGTCATTTTAAAAGGACATAGAGTATAATCCTAGCACTTTAGGAGGCTGAGGCAGGCAGACTGCCTGAGCTCAGGAGTTCGAGACCAGCCTGGGCAACACAGTGAAACCCCGTCTCTACTAAAAATACAAAAATTGGCTGGGTGTGGTGGCACATGCCTGTAGTGAGGATGAAGCAGGAGAATCGCTTGAACCTGGGAGGCGGAGGTTGCAGTGAGACAATACCGCTTCACTGTACTCCAGCCTGGGCAACAAGCGAGACTCCAAAAAAAAAAAAAAAAAGGACTGAGATCATCTTTGGAGAGATTATCTTCAGAAAATGACCAAATACAACAGGAATTTAACATGTCAGCCAAACCAATCCATTAACACACTTTTAAATAAGATACTTACCCAAATGCAGAAAGAAAGGCACAGTCATCATGCAAAATATTCGCTACTCGTTCAAAAACTCTATAGTTGTCCGAGTCCTTTTGCTCAAAATATCCTATGATATTTCTTTTGCTGCGCTGTAAAATAAAGTATCTAATTTTGCAAACATATATAGTTTTATAAACATGTTATTTACCCCTTATCTTAGTACCTAAATAGGTCAAATTATTGTTCAAATGAAGTATGACTATAAATGCAGTTTTTATTTATTTATTTTTTTTGCATATTTAGTTTTTAAAACCTAGCCCAAAACTATTAAAGATTATATTGGGTTGAAAACAATCTTAACTGTAATAAATATAAACATTTCCTTCTAGCATTTTAAATTTTTAAGAAATAGAGAACTATTTGATTAGTGACAATCTTTTCCTAAGTAAGAAGATTAATTCTAAAATGTGTTAAAACAATGTATCAGTCATAACTTGTGACTGTCGCAGAGACTTCTCCATGGCCCTCTCACACTCCTACCCATCTTACTGGGTATACCAAAAAATTCAAGACCCTGACTACTCTCTATCCAGGCCATTTCTCAGAGCTGTGCTTGCAGCAAGCAACACTGAGATATGAGGTAATGCCTTCTGACAGGACAAACAGCAGGGTTACTGCTTGCTCTGAAACAGTGAGTTCCCCAAACCCAGTGTTCCTCTCCTGTGACATTACCTGCATGTGCAGTGGGTTATGTGTTGCCTCCATAGGATGTGGAGGGCAAGAAAACAAATGCAAACATGCTCACACTGCTTGCTGTGATGTGAGTAATAAAGTCTTTTGTCTCTGACCCAGGAGTCTCATGTCCTCTAACAGAATCCATGTAATGGTAATTGGTTAGCTTAGCTTGCAAGTAGGGTAAAATCAAATCTCAAACATGACACTGCTGATTGATGACTGTGTTAGTCACCAATGACAGTGATAATTAGTAACCAAACTCAGTTGGTTACTCAATTTTTGCTTTTGTTGTTGTTATCTTTAGAACACTAACTAGTGTACAAAGAAAGGGGTGTGCTAAACTTATTATTAAGAAGAGGCCATTTTAGAGGACATTAAAACTTTAAAAAGAGCTAATACAAGAGTGATTACAGGAGATATCTTGAAGGTCTCCACAAGAAAAATACAGAAGCTCTGGTTGTATATGCTTGACTTTAACTTGTATTTCTTTATAATTGAGGCTTTCTTTTGTGCTCAATTAATTCAAATTAGTACAACTTTACTGTATGCAATATTTTTTATCCAGAAGTTCAGTATAACATAAGCATTTCCCTTGATGTTAATTCAAAAAAATTCAAGTCATTATGTATGTCAAATCCATTGCAATAAACTATAGGAGAATGTCCAGATTTTTTGTTTGCATTATAATGTTTACATTAATTAATCAGGCAGTGTTCATTTAATCTCGCAAAAGTTACAACTTACATCAAGAGTGGTGATTTCTGCTAAGTCCCGAATTTCTTGAATGGGGTCACTTTTTTGTTGCCTGATGTAATCTGCCAGTGCTTTCACTGATCGTTGACCCCTATATTCTCTCTTCATCATCATCCCATTACGAAACAATTTGAGGGTTGGGTATTTGCTTATCCTGTATCTCTGAGCTATGTCAGCTAAAAGAATGAAAAAAGTTATTTACCTTCATATGTAGTCCGAGTGAGCCCATTAGCCTAACAGTCAAAAATCTTACAATTGCTTAGTGAGAACTTTTTTGTTCAAGTCACTCTTTTTCAATGAGAGAGAAAAAATAATAATAATAATCAGGATTTGAGTTTACATTAGTTAAGAGAGCAGAGTCTGGACTGGGTTTAAATCCTAATTTGTGACTTAACTGGCCATGTGAACTGGTAAACTGCATAAACTCTCCATGCCTTGGCTTCTCATCTATTACATAAGAATAATCATTTCTACCACATAAGATTGTCTTAAGCACTAAATTAAGTAATACAACGCATGCCACAGTAAGCATGGCACATGAATAATGACTATAAAAAGCAGCAATAATAATAATGCCTTATGAGGTTCAACAGACATTAAAATAGATGACAGCAGCATATAAACTGGGGAGGGGAGGTAAGCAGAAGGTGAATTACATTCTAAAGTCTTCGCATGGTCCAGGAAGAGACAGGCAAAAGTACTTACAATATTTTGATAAGTCAAGGTTGTACTTTATTCTCTCTAGTATAAGCAATCAAAAATACTAAAATGGTTAAAATGGAATATGAGCTCTCAGAAGGGAGGCTGGAGAAAAGATTATATAACATTTTGGCAAACTAGGTAACTAAGACTAAATAACACTTTGGCATACTCCATGTGGATTTATAAAGTAGAAATCATGATTGATTACTAAAATTATTTAAACAGAAGACAAATATGAATAAACAATGGGAACAACTGATCATACTGAGATTGAGAAGAATGCTTTATTCATCAAATCACAGAAATCTGAAATAAGACATTTTAATTTATACATAATTAACATAGACAATAATCTGTCTACTTTAGGAGTTGGTACTTCTCTGAAGCAGACGAATAATAGATACATATTAACTATAAGCCCTTTTTCAACCTGATAAATTACAAGGAGAGACTATGTCTTTGGGGTGTTATAAAGATGATGGGTCCTATTACCTGACCAAGGATTTAATGAGATTAAATTGGTACTACAAATTGAGAAATGAGAGAGTGGTACCATAAACAAGTAGCAGCTTTTTAAACAAAATAGAGACACCTGAAATAAGGCAAAAAGACTTGCTCTTGTCCTACTTACAATGATGAATAACCTGAGAAATCATTTAAAAAGAAACTTTGATTTTTTTTTTTTTTTTTAAGACAAGGTCTTGCTCTGTCAGCCAGGCTGGAATGCAATGGCACAATCAGAGCTCACTGCAGCCTTAACTTCCTGGACTTAAGCAATCCTCCCACTTCAGCCTCCAGAGTAGCTCAGACAACATGTGTATGCCACCACGCCTGGCTAATCTTAATTTTTTTAAATATGTATATATATATATATTTTTTTTTTTGTAGAGATGAGATCTCACTATGTTGCCCAGGTCAGTCTTGAATTCCTGAGCTCAAGCGATCCTCCTGTCTCAGCCTCCCAAAGCTGGGATTACAGCTGTGAGCCACTGTGTCTAGCCATAAAATGAATTTTGGCACGATGTATAAACAAAAAGTTTTTAAAAATTACATCAAATAGTTCTACTGGCCAACACTACAGTGTTGTAGTCTTGAGAATGGAAAATGCTTTTTAAAAAGTTACTATTTTGGCCGGGCCCAGAGGCTCATGCCTGTACTCCCAGCACTTTGGAGGCTGAGGCAGGTGGATCACTTGAGGTCAGGAGTTTATGAGACCAGCCTGGCCAACATGGCAAGACCATGTCTCTACTTAAAATACAAAAATTAGCCAGGCCTGGTGGCACACGCCTGTAATCCCAGCTATACCTAGTGGCTGAGGCATAAGAATCTCTTGAACCTGGGAGGCGGAGGTTGCAGTGAACGAAGATTGTGCCATTACACTCTAGCCTGGGTGACAGAGTAAGACCCTGCCTCAAAAAAAAAAAAAAAAGAAAAAGAAAAAGTTACTACTTCTCCAAATGTCCATCAATAGGAGACTGGCTGAGTAAAGTATGGTACCCACATAATGAAGTACTAGCCTGTAATATAAAAGAATAAAAAACATCTCTGTATGCTGCTAAGAAGCAATCTTCAAGATATACTTAAGTTAAAAAAAAAAAAAAAAAAGGCCAGGTGCAGAAGTGTGCACAGGTCAAATATTTTGTATAAGAAATATGAAGAAGAAACTTGGGGAAGAAATATAAATACATACATATATACATGCACACATATTTACATGTCTGTCTATGCTTGCTTATGTAGTTGTCTCTCCCTTACCCACACATACACACACAAAAAAACACCAATGGGAGAAAATGGTGGGTGGAGAGGTCAGGTATGGATTCCCTGACAATACTTTGTTTTTATAGTTTTGACTTTGGAACCATGTAAATGTTTAACATTAAAATAAAACAAAAATTTTAAAAAATATTTAATACTGGCATTGTTATTCTGAAATTAATAAATACACATATATTACAGATAAGGCACATGAGTAATCATGCTAATGCCATTAAGAATCAAGACTTTTTCAATTAATTGCTTTAATTTTCCAGAGCTTAAAAAAAAAAAAGAATCAAGACTTTTAGCATAAGGAAAAAATATATAAAACTGAGATAATTAAGTAAAAACCCTATAATAATTTGAATTGAAAGTACTGGCATGACCTCATGTTTTTCTCTTTCAAAAAATACACTTCTAAGCTCATTCCACTGATAGCTACTATCAGTAAGTTAGTGCCATTAAGTTTGAAGATTCATATAAAATGAAAGAATTCCCATGAAAATATAACTTATCAAAACTGACACTTGAAGACATGGAAGATATAAATGGCCCTAAAATTATTGCCAGGTACAGTGACACACATCCATAGCTCTGGCTATGCATAAGACTGAGGCAGGAGGACTGCTTGAGCCCAGGAGTTCAAGACTAGACTGGGCAACACAGCAAGACTCCATCTAAAAAAAATCCTAAAATTATTAAGGAACCCAAATCTAATTCAAAGCCTTTCCACAAAGAAAACTCCATTCCCGGACATCTTCACCAGTAAGTTCTATCAAATATTTAAGAAGCCAATAATGCCAATTTTACACAAACTATCCCAGAGAATACAAAAAGAGGGAACACTTCCCAACTAGTTTTCAAGGTCAACATAATCTTTATGGGAATCCTGACAAGAAAATTATGAGAAAATAAAAGTATGTGTTAATCTTACTCAAGACCATAGATGTAAAACTTGAATAGAAATATTAACAAACTTAGCACTACATACAAAGGATAATACATCACAATAAAGCTAGATTTAGTCTAGCACTTCAGTTTAGATAAATATTTGAAAACCAATTAATGTACATCACAACACTGACAGAATGAAAGAAAAAAATTTAATACCTCTCAAAAGCAGAAAAACATTTGATATCTATTCATGCTTAAACACTTGTAGCAAATTAAGAACAGAACTTCTGAAAAAAGGATATTTAAATAGATACCAAACAACTGAATGGTGATATACTAAAAGCTTTCATGCTAAGATCAAAAAAGAAAAAAGATGTCTGCTATCCCTTCTATATAACATTGATTTGGAGTTCTCGGTCAAAATAACAAGAAAAAGAAAAGACTGGAAAGGAAGAAATGTCATTATTTGCAGACGATTTTATTGAGTTCACAGAAAACATAAAAGGGAACCTACAAATGGATTTCCATTTTCAAACAGGATGTCGTGGGTAGCAGAAATGTATTGTTCCTACTGCAACAACTAAGAAAAACTTTGTATCTTATTTTTAAGATATCAGAAATCATGAAAGCAATGAAGACTAAAGGAACTGACATTCCAGGAAGGGAAGAACCAATCCTAGGGTAAGCAAAGATCACTCACCGTTTTCTTTCCTATAGGTTTCCTGTGTAATTCGTTTTGGAAAATAAGTCTGCAGTTGCAGATTTAGGGCTGAGAATTATACCTGCATAGGCAAGAGAAATGTCTCCAGAGGACATTATCTGAGTGCTGGAGTGATATAGGAACCTGGGGAATTGGGTCACAAAGATGAAAAATCTTATATGGCCTTATGGTACTTAGGAGACAATGATGTCTACTTTGGAAAGGACCTGCAACCCTGTATCAAGACCATGTGCAGCCAAGACATTTGCCAGATTTTGAAGCCACATAGGCCAGGAAGCATCTAGACATAAAACACACACACACACACACACACACACACACACAAACACATAAATTTTTAAGACAAACAGGAAGAAAGGTACTTGTGACATGGACTAGAGACAACTGATTAATATCAAGAATATATAAAGAATTAGATAAAAAAAGACTACCAAAAAGATAAACGGGCTAACGATATCAGTTTATGAAAGAAACAGAGTAGCAATAAACATATTAAATATGTTCAGCTGTAATCAGAAAGTTACAAATTAAAACTCCCAGATAACATTTTATCTTTCACACTAGCAAAACATCAGTAATAATAAAAATGTTTAAAAGTAAAATTCAATAGTATGAAGCCCTATGAAAGTAACATATTCCTACTAGGTTTAATTTAGGTCCAATATTCAATGTTAATAAAGGTAAACTAGCCTAGTTGGTGCCTAATTTGTCAACAAGAAGTCAAAGAATCTTTTTAATACCCAAAGGATCTGGCAGAGAGGATATGAGATGGACTCAGAAGGAAAAAAACTAATCTAATAGAAAACATATATTTTCCATTTGTGCCCTATGTACCAGTATGAAAATGGACAGCAAGATGCACTACTAGAGACAATATAATGCTTTTAACTTTCTAAACTTGATGAATTAGTGGGCATAATGAGAAAGCAGTGCTAATAGCAAGTATACATAAACTAGGAGTAGAATAAAGTTAGAGACGGACTCTAGAGGGTCCTAAGTGCTAAGTTAATGGAGTTTTAATTTTATCCTGTTTGCGATAAGCAGCCACTGAGCTGTAAGAGCTGGGCTTTCAAAAAATTCACCTGGCAGTAGTAGAGAACCAGGGAGACTAGTAAGGAGGCTGCTGTAATAATGGTGGCAAAAATCACAAGAGTCTATTAACAAACATTATAACCTTTAGATTGCTTTAAAATTCTGGCTATGGACAGAAAAACATTTAAAATATCTGAAAACCAGTAAGGGATCCCATATTCATTTGCTTCATTCTCAAACAACCATGGCAGCAGGTATGCTGCATAATGCAGTGGCATTTAATTATTAAGAAGCAAAAACCTTAAAATTACATTGATCAATAATCTCAGACATAATGCTGACTTCTTTTTTTTAACAAGCTTTGGCCAAAAGTGATTTTAAGATAATTAGAATGTGACATTTTGACAATGTAACAAAGAATGACTTAAGGGGTATAATAAATGGGTTTTTTTAATTAACTATATAGATCAAATGTTAAAATGGATGTCAGAGAAATTATACATCCCAGAAGGTTAACAGCTCACTGATTGGAAAATTAGCATGTATTTTTGCTCCAATGGTCACTTACTTTTCTTTGACGGGTCCCGCCTGCCCGCCTCACTAATGCCCAGCAGGATTCCAAATGGGGAAACTGCCTCATGCTCTTGTTTCAGCAACGTCTCTCCCTGCTATGGATATCCATGGCAGAAAATACAAAGAGGCAGACCATTTCAACAGGAAAGTCTTACTGTTCTTCTGGTTTCAGAAGAATGACCACTGCTGCCCATGTACCTCTTCCTATTCCCAGACTGCACCCTTCATAACAAACAACCAAACAAAAAAACCCCAAAAGACAAACATCCCCCAAAAAACAAAACAAAATACCTCAACAGAAAACTAATAAGCAAAGCCTAGAAGCTTACTCAGAACTCAGGCTTAACTGCTTATCCAAATTCTGTTCTATGCACATAAATTCTTCACTTCCTATTTTTTTGTTCTTATTATGGTATTTATTTATAGTTTCTATAAAAAGCTTCTCAGTTTCCAATAAGTAAGGTTCAAGTTGCACTGGAAGACAGGTAAAAGCAACTTAGGTATATGGGGGCATGTGCTACCTAATCAAGGACAATTACAAAGTACCGAGTGTGGGTCTGTTTGAAAGTTCTGCACTGACCAGCAAACATATGAATGCCTCTTGCTTAGTGCCATACAGCCTAAGGCCACTGGAGGTCAGCAGAGAACCTGGTCCCACCAGGGGCTGACTGATGGGACTTTCTAGATCCAAGGCAGCAAGCATGACCACCAAAGAGAAAAATGAATTCTACTCCAAAAATTCCCCAAATGGTAAGACTGCACAAGATGAGATATAATGATGATCCACAGTTGAAGCAAGGCCATGTTCTAATTCTGTGCATGTGCATATGCATGTGTACACGTGTCTATGTGTGTTTAGAAGTTTTGGAAAACAGACAATTATAAAGAAGAAAACAAGACCCACTTCCAACCACCACTGGAGAAAACCATTATTAACATTTTGGTTTATATTTTGATAACTTTGAAGAAAAGTTGCTTAACTAGCAGATATATTTCAATTCAGAAAAAATAAACTCTGAGGTTAGTCAAATAGGAAAGTGATAGCATCAATACTTGCAGAAAGGGTTTAGCAGTTTGGGAGAAATTCCTAGAGAGAGTAGAGCATTACCAACACTCTTAATGGCATGGAGGTCAATATTGTATAGAAAAAATAAAACTCGACACAGTTGAGAAATGATGCGCAACAGTCAGTCTCTGAGTGTAAAGTTGTTTAGGAATTACTTGAACAAATTTATTTTCCTTTTAAGGCACACACATTAATGACACAATTTTTAAAAATCTATTTCTGAGTCTAGAATAGTTTTTACAATAGGTATCAAAAAATTCTAAGTGCCCGTATCTCTCACCATAAACAAAAATATAGGGGAAATGCTTCAGGGCATTGGTCTGGGAAAAGATTTTAAGGACACGGCTTTAAACGCACAGCCAAAATAAGCAAAAATAGGCTAATGATATTATATCAAACTAAAAAGCTTCTATAGGGCAAAGGAAACACTCAACAGAGTGAAGAGGCAACCTGAGAATTAGTGGTAGAAATATCTGTAAACTAATCATCTGACAAGAGATTAATATCTAGAATATACAAGAAACACAAGCAACAGCAAAAAAAAAAAAATCCAATTTTAAAAAGGGCATAGCATCTCAATAAACATTTCTCAAAAGACATACAAATGGCCAAAAAGTATATGAAAAAATGGTCAGTATCACTAATCATGTGGTTACATGCAAACTGAAACCACAATGAGATATCATCTCACTCCAGTTAGAATGGCTATTAATAAAAATATGAAAATAATAATGGAGAGGATCTGGAGAAAGGGAAACACTCATATGCTGTTAATGAGACTGTAAATAGTATAGCCACTATGGAAAACAGAATGAGGGTTCCTCAAAAACTAAAAATAGAACTACCATATGATCCAGCAATTCCAATACTGAGTATTTATCCAAAGAAAAGGAAATCAGTATAGCAAGGACATATCTGCACCCCATCTTTACTGCAGCACTATTTACAACAGTCAAAATATGAAATCAACCTAAGTGGCCATCAGCAGATGAATGGATAACAAAAATGTAGTACATATCAACAATAAAATACAACTCAGGGCTACTCTGTCTATGGAGTAGCCATTCTTTTATTCCTTTACTTTCTTAACAAACTTGCTTTCACTTTATGGATTCATCTCGAATTCTTTCTTGAATGAGATCCAAGAACCTTCTTTTGGGGTCTGGATCAGGACCCCTTTCCGGTAACATCCTCCTGGCGAACCATGGAGGGATGATACTGAGGAAACCCCCAACCCAAAAGGAAACAGACTGCAGCACCAACTGGCCAACTCTGGGTAAGCAGTGGGGTACCTGGGTAAAGGATGAGATTGGGTTAGAGGCCCAACTTAGGGGAGTTAGAGTATCTCCTAAAAGAGAGTGAATTAAAGGCCCCTCTTAATAAAAGGCAAAGACATTTGATGGAATTGGGGTTCAAGGCCCAACTTAGGATGGTTAGAGTTCTTTCTAAGATTTAGGGAGTGAGAGGTCCCCCTCAGTAAAGTCCCTCTCAGCTAAGAATGGATTTGGCATTATGGGATGTTAACCACTATTCTCTTGCCTTATACTCTTCACTGACAGCTGTGGGTGACAGGATTATGTACAGGATCACTGGACATGGGGAGCTTTTTTAATTCCCAAAAGGGGAAACTTGAGAGCTGGTAAGACTGCTGGAAAACAGCTCATCGCAACTGACAAGTGACTGCCTGAAGTTTTGATTCAGTGTCGCTGCAATGAGTGGATCTTTCTCTGGCCTTCCTGAGCTCCTTGCCTTCCCCACCTTACAGGAAGCAATGCTTTTCTCCCTTTCCCATCTTTTCTGTTACTCAAGATGACAATCTTGCCCAGAGACCACATGAGGGCAGAGGTTGGATTAAAGATGACAGGGCGCATCCAAGGGCAAGTTTGAGCCTTGCCAGTTCCATACTGCATACTAAGCAGAGTGGCTACTGTAACGAACCTGGTATACTTTGTGCTACAATTTTGTCTTTCCATATTGCTCTGTCATACAGGAGAATACCTTAGCACAGAACACTGGCTTAGGATCTCATAATCCCACTGTTCAAGCCAGCCTGGAAAACTGGTCAGTTACAAACTTTGCTGCAATTCCCTGAAAAAAAAAAAAAAAAGAAGAAGAAGAAGTTGTTTCTTTCTCATCTTGTTCTATGTCTTTGGGAGCTTGACCTCATAAGAATGGGACAGTACTTTCTCTTGGTCTCTGCTACCCAGGGAACAGGAATTTTGGGGTCCATGTCATAGTTTGCTCAAAAAATTATCTTAAGCAGTTAAAAGCCTTTGCAAGCTCAAAGCTGACTGCTCTTGGCTCCTTCAGGGAAGAGGAATGGAAACTGCCTAATGCTGTAGCTTAGTAGCTAAGGCTTTCTCTTTTCACAATGGTGGCACAGGTTCAGAGTTCAATTCCTGGCTTAGGGAATGAGTCCTTCCTGGTTTGATATCTGCAAGGTCTTTTCCATTTGTTGACTCCCTTCCCCTCCACAAACAATCTTGAATTTTCCTTTCTCTGAGCACCTGGGAGGTTACCTTTGGTAAAGTTCAAAAGCCAGAAATACTGGCCACTTGGCCTGGCTAAAGTCAGGTGATAAGAAATTTGAAAGAATTTTTTTTTAAGAGTGCTATGGTTAAAAGTCAGCTTAATTAAAAGCAGATATTCAAGCTAAAACAGACAGATTCCTTGAGAAAAACAGAGGTGGCACTACAGACGCTGTTTTGGGAAAAACCTCTGTGTTCCTCATGAAACCCTAGAAATTAGAAGCAGGTAAGATTCCTCTCAAAATCTAAGGCTCTTACGAGTCCTCTCAAAATCTAAGGCTCTGTTCTGTTTTGCGTTGCGTTATCTGACATTTTTGACTTTGGAAGGTATCAGAAATTATTTTTAATTATGAGAGAACTAGACAGGAAATGTACTTTGGGGCATGGTTAATGGCAGTATGGATTCTCTGTCAGAGACACAGATGGCTCTGACAGAGGTGTTCAAACCAGAATGACTCTGCATATTTGGATTAGAGAAGCATGCTCTTGACCCCTAAAGTATGGAAATGTCCCCACACCCCACTGAGAGGGAACTCACTACCCTGAAGGGAAGAACACAGGCCTGGCTGGCTTTGCCACTGGCAGATTGTGCTCACTTCAGGGTCTTTGCTTACTCCAGAGCCTTGAGTGAACATAGGTGGTTGCCAGGGTGTGGTTACAGCAGGCCTTGGGTGGGACTCAGTGTTGTGCTACCTCAGGTCTGACCCAGAGCAGTCCTAGTGGTGGTAGCCACAGGGGTGCTTGTGTCTCCATCCCCAGCTCCAGTAGGTTCAGAACAGAGAAAGAAACTCTATTTGTTGGGAAGAGAGTAAGAGAACAAAAGTCTCTGCCTGGTAATCCAAATAATTTTTCCAGAAGTCCAAGGCCATCAAGGTGGTACCTCTATGAGGCCGCAAGAACCACAGGACTACTGGGCTTGGGGTGCCCCCAATGCAGCTACAGCTTATATAACACCACCTGAGTCCTTATGAATACCTGCAGAGTCTTCCAAAAACGCACAGACACAAACAAGATCAGACTGTGAAGACTACAATAAATATCTAACTCTTCAAATCCGAGAGACAGACAAACACCCACAAATATCAAGAACATCCAGGAAAACAACCTCAATAAATGAACCAAATAAGGCACCAGGAACCAATTCTGGAAAAACAGAGAAAGGCGACTTTTCAAGCAGAGAATTCAAAATAACTGTTTTGAGGAAACTCAAAGAAACTAGAGATAACACTGAGAAGGAATTCAGAATTCTATAAGATAAATTTAACAAAGAGATTGAAATATTTTTTTTAAAAATCAAACCGAAATTTGAGAGCTAAAAAATCTGACATACTGTAGAATGAATCAGACTCTTTTAGTAGCAGAACTGATCAAGCAGAAAAAAGAATTAGTAAGCTTGAAGACAGGCTATTTGAAAATACAGTCACAAGAGACAAAAGAAAAAAGAAAAATATATAATAATGAAGCATGCCTACAGGATCTAGAAAATCTGCAAACAGGAAAAATCTACTCTGGCCTTAAAGAGGAGGCAGAGAAACAGAGGTAGGAAGTTTATTCAAAAGGATAATAACAAAGAACTTCTCAAACCTAGAGAAAAGATCAATATCCAAGTATAATAAGGTAATAGAACACCAAGCAGATTTAACCCAAAGAACGCTACCTCAAGGTATTTAATAATCAAACTTCCAAAGGTCAAAAGTTTATAAAGAGATTCTAAATTCAGCAAGCGAAAAGAAACAAATAGCATAAAATGGAGCTCCAATACATCTGGCAGCAGACTTTTCAGTGGAAACCTTATGGACCAGAAGAGAGTGACATGACACATTGAAACTGCTGAAAGAAAAGGACTTTTATCCTAGAATAGTGTATCCAGCAAAAACATCCTTCCAATATCAAAGAGAAATAAAGACTTTCCCACACAAACAAAACCTGAGGGATTTCATCAACAGCAGATGTATCCTAAAAGAAATGTTAAAGGGAGTACATTAATCAGAAAGAAAAGGACATTAATAAACAACAGAAAATCATCTGAAAGTACAAAAGTCACAGAAAATAGTAAGTACACAGACAAATAGAAAACATTATAACACTAATCGTGGTGTGTCAACTACTCTTAAGTAGAAAGACTAAATGAGGGACCAATCAAAAATAATAACCACAACAACTTTTCAAGACATAAGAAATATAAAAAGATATAAACAGAAAGCACAAAAAAGTTAAACAGCAGGGAGATGAAGTTAAAGTGTACAGTTTTTATTAGTTCTCTTTTTGCTTGTTCATTTGTTTATGCAAACAATGTTGTTATCAGCTTGAAATAATGAGTTATAAGAGTGTATCTGGAAGCCACATGGTAACCGCAAATCAAACAAACAACAGATACACAAAAACCAAAAAGCGAGAAATTAAATCATGTCACCAGAGAAAATCACCCTCACTAAAAGGAAGACAGCAAAGAAGAAGGAGGAAGAGAAGACCACAAAATAACAAAGCAAATAACAAAGTGGAAGGTGTATGCCTTTACTCATCCATAATAACTGAATACAAATGAACTAAACTCTTCCATCAAAAGACACAGACTGGTGGAAGGGATTTTCAAAAAACCAGACCCAAAGATCTGTTGCTTACAAAAAACACACTCTACCTGTAAAGACACACACAGACTGAAAATAAAGAAATGGAAAAAGATATTCCATACCAACAGAAACCAAAAAAGAACAAGATCACTATACTTATAGCAGACAAAATAGATTTCAAGACAAAAACTATGAGACAAAGGTCACTATATAATGACAAAGGGGACAGTTCAGCAAGAGGATACAACAATTGCAAATACAATGTATATACATATGTAATGCATGTAATACAATGTAAATATATATGCACTTATCACTGGGTGCAGATAAATAAAGCAAGTATTATTAGAGCTAAAGAGAGACAGACCCCAATACAATAACTGGAGACTGAAATACCCCACTTTCAGCCTTGGACAGATCTTCCAGACAGAAAATCAACAAGGAAACATCACACTTAACCTGCACTATAAACCAAATGGACCTAACATATTTACAGAACATTTCATCCAATGGCTGCCAAATACACATTCTTTTCCTCATTGCATGGATCATTCTCAAGGATAGACCACATGTTAGGTTATAAAACAAGTCTTAAAACATTCAAAACCACTGAAATTATCTCAAGCATCTTCTCTGACCACACTGTAATAAAACTAGAAACTGATAACAAGAGAAATCTTGGAAATTATGCTCCTGAGTGACCAGTGGGTCAATGAAGAAATTAAGAAGGAAATTGAAAATTTTCTTGAAACAAATAATAATGGAAATACAACATACCAAAACATATGGGTTCAGCAAAAGTAGAACTAAGAGGGAAGTTTATGGATATAAATGACTACATCAAAATATAAGAAAACACTTCCAATAAACAACCTAATGATACCTCTTAAAGAATTAGAAAAGCAAGAATAAACAAAACCCAAAATTAGTAGAAGAAAAGAAATAATAAAGATCAGAGCAGAAATAAATGAAATTGAAATGAAAAAGACAATACAAAAGCTCATGTAAGAAAAAGTTGGTTTTTTAAGAAGTTTAATAAAGTTGACAAACCTTCAGCCAGACTATGAAAAAAAGAGAGAAGACCCAAATAAATAAAATCAGAAATGAAAAAGGAGACATTACAATGGATACCACTAAGGATCATTAGCCACTACTGTGAGCAACTATCTGCCAATAAATTGGAAAATCTAGAAGAAACGGACAAATTCCTAGACACATACAACCTACCCAGATTGAGCCATGAGGAAATCCAAAACCTGAACAGACCAATAACAAACAATGAGATCAAAGCCATAATAAGAAAGCTTCCTGCAAAGAAAAGCCCAGGACTTGATGGCTTCACTGCTGAATTATCCCAAACATTTAAGAAAGAACTGATACTAATCCTATCAAACTATTCCAAAAAACAAAGGAGGAGGGAATACTTCCAGACTTATTCTATGAGGCCAGTATTATTCCGATACTAAAAACAAAGACACATCCACAAAAGGAAAACTACAGGCCAATATGCTTGATGAATACTAATGCAAAAATCCTCCACAAAATACTATCAAACCAAATTCAACAGTACATTCGAAAGATCATTAATCATGACCAAGTGGGATTTATCTCTGGGATGCAAGGATGATGGCTCAACATATGCAAATCAATCAATGTGATACATCATATCAAGAAAATGAAGAATAAAAATCATATGATCATTTCAATTGATGCTGAAAATGCGTTGGATAAAATTCAACATTCCTTCATGGTAAACACCCCCAAGAAGCTATGCAGAAGAGGAATATACCTCAACTTTTTAAAAAAGACCATATACAGTAGACCCACAGCTAATATCATACTGAATGGGGAAAAACTGAAAGCTTTTCCTCTTAAGATGTGGAATACAAGGATGCCCACTGTCACTCTTACTCAACATAGTACAGGAAGTCCTAGCTAGAGCAGTCAGATAAGAGAAAGATATAAAGGGCATCCAAATTAGAAAGGAAGAAGTCAAAATATCCTTGTCTGTAAATGATATGATCTTATATTTTGAAAAACCTAAAGACTACCAAAAAACTATAAGAACTGATAAACAAATTCAATAAAGGTGAAGGATACAAAATCAACTTACAAAAATCAGTAGCATTTTTATACGCCCACAGTGAACAATCTAAAAAAATAAAAATGTAATCCCATTTATAATAGCTACAAATAGAATAAAATACGTAGGAATTAACCAAAACAATGAAAGATTTCCAATGAAAATTATAAAACACAGATGGAAGAAACTGAAAAGGACAAAAAAGGGAAATAAATTCTATGTTTATGAATTGGAAGAATTGATATTGTGAAAATGTTATTACTACCAAAAGCAATCTACATATTCAATGCAATCTCTATCAAAATACCAATGACATTCTTCAGAGAAATAGAAAACCAATCCTAAAGTTGATATGAAACCACAAAAGACACAGAATAGCCATAGTTATCCTAACAAAACTGGAAGAATTCCACCACCTGACTTCAAGTTATACTACAGAGGTATAATATTAGGTTGGCAACAAAGTAAATGTAGTTTTTGCCATTAAAAAAAAAAGGGCAAGGCTGGGCGCGGTGGCTCATGCCTGTAATCCCAGCACTTTGGGAGGCTGAGGCGGGCGGATCACGAGATCAAGAGATCGAGACCATCCTGGTCAACATGTTGAACCCCTGTCTCTACTAAAAATACAAAAATCTTAGCTGGGTGTGGTGGCGCGCACCTGTAGTCCCAGCTACATGGGAGGCTGAGGCAGGAGAGTTGCTTGAACTCTGGAGGAGGAGGTTGCGGTGAGCCGAGATCGCGCCATTGCACTCCAGCCTGGGCAACAAGAGCAAAACTCCATCTCAAAAAAAAGGTGGGGGGGGCAAAAATCGCAATTACTTTTGCACCAACCTATAACCATAACAGCATGATACTGGCATAAAAAACAGGCACCTAGATCAGTGCAACAGAAAATCCAGAAATAAATCCACGTATCTACAGTGAACACATTTTTGACAAAGGATCCAAGAACATACATAGGGGAAAGGGCAGTCTCTTCAGTAAATGGTACTGGAAGAACTGGATATCCATACGCAGAAGAATGAAACTAGACCCCTATCTCTTGCCATACACAAAAATCAAATCAAAATGGATTAACAACTTAAATCTCAGACCTCAAACTATGAAACTACTACAAGAAAACATTGGGGAAACTCTCCAGGACACTGGAGTGAGCAAAGACTTCTTGAGCAATTCCCCACAGGCACAGGCAACCAAAGTAAATAAATGGACAAATGGGATCACATCAAGTCAAAAAGCTTTTGCACAGCAAAGGAAGCAATCAACGAAGTGAAGAGACAACCTACAGAACAAGAAGAGAAAATATTTGCCAACTACCCGTCTGACAAGAGATTAATAACGAAAATATGTAAGAAACTCAAACAGCTCTATACTCAAAAATGTAATAATTCAATTAAATAATGGGCAAAATATTTGAATAGACATTTCTCAAAGGACATACAAATGGGAAACAGGTGTATGAAAAAGTGCACAACATCAATGATTATCAAAGAAATGCAAATCAAAACTGCAATGAGATATTATCTCACCCCACTTAAAATAGCTTTTATTCAAAAAACAGGCAATAAAAAATGCTGGTGAGTATAAGGAGAAAAGGGAACCATATTGTACTATTGGTGGGAAAGTATATTATAAAGAACAATACAACCACTATGGAGAACAGTTTGGAGGTGCCTCAAAAAACTAAAAACAGAACAACCATATGAGCCAACAATCCCACTGCTAAGTGTATACCCAAAGGAAAGGAAATCAGTATATCGAAGAGACATCTGCACTCCCATGTTTACTGCAGCACTATTCAGAATAGGCTACATTTGGAAGCAACCTAAGTGTTCATCAACAAACAAATGGATAGAGAAAATGTACATATATGTAATGGAGTACTATTAATCCTTAAAAAAGAATGAGATCCTGTCATGTGCAACAACATGGATGGAACTAGAGGTTACTGGGTTAAGTGAAATAAGCCAGGCACAGAAAAACACTGCATGTTCTCACTTAACTGTGGAAGCTAAAAATTAAAACAACTGAACTCATGAGATAGAGCGTTAGAAGGATGGTTACCAGAGGGTGGAAATGGTAGTCGAGGGTGGGGGAGAGATGGTGAATGGGTACAAAAAAGTAGTTAGAAAGAATACATAAGACATAGTATTTGGTAGCACAACAGGGTGACTATAGTAAAAAATAATTTAATTGTACTTTTAAAAGCAATTTAAACAGTATGATTTGATCTCAGTCGTTTGAAAGATAAAGGATAAATACTTGAAGTAACAGATATCCTGATGTGACTCTCAGGCACTTCAAAATATCTCTTGGCTGGGCGCAATGGCGCACACCTGTAATCCCAGAACTTTGGGAGGCTAAGGTGGGAGGATCACTTGAGGTCAGGAGGTTGAGACCAGCCTGGCCAACACGGTGAAACCCCGTCTCTACTAAAACTACAAAAATTAGCTGGGCGTGGTGACGCACACCTGTAATCCCAGTTACTCTGGTGGCTGAGGAAACGGGAATCACTTGAACACAGGAGGCAGAGGTTGTAGTGAGCTGAGAATGCGCCACTGCACTCCAGCCTGAGAGACAGAGCAAGACTGTCTCAAAAAAGAAAAATCTTATAATCCATAAAAATATATACCCTACTATGTACCCACAAAAGTTAAATAAAAAAAAAAATTACCTCTAGACAGGAGAAATAAGTTCTAGTGTTGTTCTACAACACTATAGTTAATAATAATTTATTGTCTATTTTTGAGTACTAGAAGAGAGGATTATCCTGATGTGACCATTAAACATTATATACATGTACTGAAATATTACGCTGTATCTCATAAATGTTTATCACATGTGAATTAAAAAAATCTAATGATAAGAAAGCTTTGTGTTGTAGTTCATTTTTTCTCTGTTTTTTCAGTTGTACCTTACAATCAGTGATGAGTTAAACCAGGTGAAATATGGCAGTAAATATTTATTTCATTGTTAGGAAATAATGAGATAACTATAGTGCCTACAAAACAGTTCATAAATGCTGGTACTGTTTATTATTCATTTATCTATCCATCTGTTCAACAATTACAACTGAATACCTACTATGTGCTAGATACCATGCCAGTGTGAGGAACAGGAGTAAAAACATAGGGTCTCTACCCTCACGGAGCCATTTCAGCATTATTATTGTTATTATTAACATCACTACTGCTGCTACTACTACGTCTAGTTGTTTCCACAGGCTAGAATATTAAATGAAATTCTTTTTCTTTTAATGGACAGAACGGTATGAACATATTAAATGAAAATCTTAAATGAATGAAAATGAAAAACTCAGAACAACCACACAGAGAACTGTGGGTCAGTTTCCAGGAGCCATCAAGTAGCTCTAAGCATTCCTCAAAATGCTGACAAAGGCCTATTCAAAAAAAGTTTTTAAAAATTCAGTAACTGTGTTGAAGGTCATCAGTGAAAATAAGCAAATTAACAATATCAGAATACCCCTGTACAGTGCAGATTTCTAGCTTCTTACACATATTTTCTCAAAAACTCTAAGGCAGTAAGGCACTCCCACCTGCTTCTTCCTTAATCAAGGACAAACTATAGGTTCAGGATTTTAAAATACCATGTTTCTAAAAATTTGTAAAATTTCAAACTTACCAAAAAATAAAAATAAATCACCTAATTATACCACATATGGTTACCACATGTCTTTTTCTCACTACACACATAAAAACACATACTTTTTATGGACAGTACTGAAATCAAGTTCAGTGATTCTTAAAGTGACATGCCCAATTGTATATGACTTATTAAGTAGGAGGCTTCTGGTCCTAAAACAAAGGATTCTACCTTAGAAGACCGGGCCACACAGTACAAAAACAATAATATCACATACAAGCAACTGCATTTTTATTTATATAATGATCCATTAGAGACTACTTAAATAAACTATTTTATAATCCATAATAGGATATTTTAAGTTGTTTTTATTCAGAAATGGGCAAATTCTCCATTTCTATGGGGAATTCCATTTAAATTACCTTATTCTGACTTTCAAATAGCATAGTTAGCTGATAAAAGCTATATAGTCCTGGGTTCCAGTCTGGTTCCCTCCATTTACTATGCAGCCTTGGGAAATCACCTAGCCTCTCAGTATTTTTCAGCCTCTCCATCGGTAAAATGGTAACACAGTCCAACTCTCTGAAAGGTCAGTGTTCTTTCCTACCTCAGAAACTTCACATCTACTGCTACTTCTGTCTAAAACACTCTTCTTCTCCTGCTTCACTTGAAAATTCCTACTCTTCCTTCATTTTTATCATTTCCTCAAAAAGGTATTCCCTATTCCTGTAGACTAAGTCAGACTCATCATTTCGTAGCATTCAGTACCTTCTCTTCAGAATAGTTATCACAATACGCAATTATGTACTGATCTCTCTTGCCTTTCTGTGTTCAGTTCACTGGTATATCTATAGACCCTTCCGCATAGCAGAACTTAAAGTAGCCATAAATTTTTTTGTTGTTAAATGAATACTACTACTTAACCCGAGGTGTAATGAGTTGTGGTAAAGATAACTAAAATATGCGAAAGAACATGCCTAAATCTAAGTAAGCACTCAATAAATAGTAGGGTTTTTTTTTTCCCCAGGTAATTTCACTAGAAACTTTTTACAGGAACTTTTCTAAGAAATAATACTGTCTTTGGACAAAAGCTCTCGGTGAAGCAGTGAGTCGGAAGCAAGGCAAACAGACTGAAGTATTCAAGGGCAGGACAGAGTAGGCTAACATAATACCAGACAGGTGATTGATACGAACAAGACATATGTGGGCATGATGCTATCTTGATTCTGACGCCGCCTTCTGTACTTGCTAGGAAGCTTCTTACAGATATTCTGCCTAACAAAAACTAATCCTAAAGCAACAAGTAGCTGCACTTGGTTGGAAAGAATACTGTACGGAAATAGAGACCACAAGAAGTAAAATTTTTTATTTGCAAACAAACCTAACTGTCTAAGTAGAAAATCCTATGGACTCTATTTACAAAACTTATTGGAACTAATGAGTTTTAGTATACAGGGTCAATATAAAAAAATCAATTTTATTTCTATAAACAACAAAAAAACTAAAAATTAAAATTTAACAATCAATGCCATTTATAACAGCACCCCAAAATAAGAAATACTTACTGAGAGATCTCACAAAAGATGTCCAAAACATGAGGAAAAAAATACCAGGCAAGCCCAAAATGAAGAACAGTCTACAAGATTCTTGAATACTACTCAAAACTATAAAGGTTGTGAAAAATAAAGGAAGATTGAGAAACAAACAGATCAGAGGTAATCAAGAAGACCTTATGACTAAAAGTGATATCCTAGAAAAACAACAAAATGACAAGTGGAAGAGGGATAAAATCTGAATAAAATCCATAGTTTAATTAACAGTCATGTTCCAATGTTAGTTTCTTAGGCGTTGACAAATGTGCCATAGTAATATAAGATGTGGCTGTTACGGTAAAATAGGCAAGGAATATAAAGGAACTCTCTAATATTTTTGCAACTATAATCTACATATAATCTATAATTACTCCAGAAATAAAGTTTATTCTTAAAATATCATTTATAACAGCATCAAAAAAAAAATAAGAAATACTTAGGAATAAATCTGACAAAGCTATCCAAGACATGTAGGCTGAAAAACCACAAAACATTCCTGGGAGAAATTGAAAAAGCCTAAATAAATGGGAGATATACAATCTTCATGGATTCAAAGACTCAGTATCATTAAAACAACAATTTTCCACAAATTGCCCTGAAGATTCAAAGTAAACCCTGTTAAAATCCCAGTAGCCTTTTACGTTGTCATTAAAAATTAACAAGCTGATTTTGAAAGTTAAATAGAAATCTAAAGCAACCAGAACTGCCAAACAACTCTGCAAAAAAAAGTACATGGTGAAAGCTTTGCCTGACCAGACTTCAAGACTCTTCATAAGCTATAGTAATCTACAAAGTACTGGAATAAGCACAGACAAACAGATCAACAGCACAGAAGAGAGAGAACAGAAATATACCTACACACACAGTGACAGTTTATTTCTGCAAAGATGCAGTAACAGTGAAGAAAGGACAGTCTTTTCAACAAATAATGCCACAATCATACACAAAAAAATGAACTGTACCACATGTAAAAATTAATTCCAAATGGATCACAGACCTAAGAATAAACCTTCATACTATCATATTTATAAAAGAAAACATAGCAGAAAATCTTTGTGATCCTGTGTGGGGCAAAGACCTCTTAGATACAACATCAAAAGTATAATCCATTTAAAAAATTGATAGTGACACTGCACCAAAATTAAGCATATCTGCTCTTCAAAAGATACTCTTCAAGTTAGAGGTCTCATACCTCCTGATTTCAAAACATACTACAACACTACAGTAATCAAAAAGTGAAACTGGCATAAAGATGGACATACAGACCATGGAACAGACTAGAAAGTCCAGAAATAAACCCTCAAATATATAACAAAATGATTTTAGACGAGTATGCCAAGACCATTCAATGAGGAAAGAACAGTCTTTTCAATAAATGGTGCTGCAAAATCTAAAGTACACATGCAAAATAATAAAGCTGGGCCCTTACCTTGCACCATATACAAAAATTAACTCAAAATAAATGAAAGACCTAATACCCTAAAACTCTCCAAACTCTCTAAACACTCTAAAACTCTTAGTAGAAAACACAGGAGAGTAAAGTTTTATGACATTAGATTGCAATTATTTCTTGGATATAACACCTAAAGCACAGTCAGCCAATGTAAAATACATAAGATAGACTATATTATAATTAAAAATTTCTGTGAATCAAAAGACATAATCAACAGAGTGAAAAGGCAACCTACAGAACAGGAGAAATCATCTGCAAATCAGTATATCCAGAATATACAAAAAGAACTCCTACAACTCAACATCAGCAACAAAAACCCAAATAACCCAATTTGATTTTAAAATGGGCAAAGGAGTTGAATAAATATTTCTCCAAGGAAGATATACAAATGACCAATAAGCATATAAAAAAATACTGAGCATCACTAGTAATTAGGGAAATGCGAACCAAAACCACAAAGAGATATCATCTCACACCCATTTAGTATGACTGTTATTAACAACAACAACAACAACAACAACAAAAAACCAGAAAATAGGGCCCACACAGTGGCACACACCATAGTCCCAGCTACTCAGGAGACTGGATGGGAGGATCCCTTGAGCCCTGGAGTTCAAGACCAGCCTAAGCAACGTAGTGAGACCTCATCTCTGTTAAAACAACAACAACAAAAAGAAAATAAGAAATGCAGGTGAGGGTATGGAGAAACTGGAACCCTTAGGTACACCTAATGAAAGTGTATATGAACTAGCAATTCCACTGCCGGATGTATATCCAAAAAAACTGGTAACTTTCTTTAAAGGTCTCAAAGAGGTATCTGCATACTTATGTTCATAGCACCATTATACACAATAGCCAAGGGGCAGAAGCAACCCATGCTCTCTATGGATAATGATAAAATCATGGTATACATACCATGAAATATTATTCAGCCTTAAAATGTAGCAAAATTCTGGCAAATGCTACAACATCAATGAACCTTGCAGACATTATGCTAAGTGAAACATGACAGTTACAAAAAGACAGATACTGTATGATTCCACTTATGTGGAGTACCTAGAGTAATTTGTAGAAACAGAAGAAATTTGTAGAAACAGAAGATAGAGTGATGGTTGCCAGGGGCTGAGGAGAAGGGGCAATGGCAAGCTGTGGTTTAACGGGTGTAGAGCTTCAGTTTTGCAAGATGAAAAACTGGGAGACTGGCTGCACAGCAATGTGAATACATTTAGCAGTATTAAATTGGCCAGACGCAGTGGTTCACTTTGGGAGGCCAACATGGGCAGATCACGAGCTCAAGAGATTGAGACCATCCTGGCCAACATGGTGAAACCCAGTCTCTACTAAAAAACATAAAAATTAGCTGGGTATGGTGGCACGTGCCTATAGTCCCAGCTACTCAGGAGGCTGAGGCAGGAGAATCACCTGAACCCAGGAGGTGGAGGTTGCAGTGAGCTGAGATTGCACCACTGTACTCCAGCCTGGTGACAGAGCAAGACTCCATCTCAAAAAAAAAAAAAAAGTATTATACAATTTAAAATGGTAGGATAGTAATTTTATGTGTAGTTTACAATTTTTTTAAAAAATACACACAAGGGTAGAATGGGAGAAAATATCTGCAAATTACACATGTGAAAAAAGACTTGTATTCACAACATATGATAAATAACTCTCAAAACTCAGTAAGAGGGCAGGGCACAGTGACTCAGGCTTGTAATCCCAGCACTTTCAGAGGCCCAGGTGGAACAATCACTTTAGCCCAGGAGTTTGAGACCAGCCTGGGCAACATAGGGAGACCTAACTCTAAAAAAAAACTTTTTAATTAGCTGGGTGTGGTGGCACATGCCTGTGGTCCCAGCTACTTGGGAGGCTGAGGTGGGAAGGTCACTGCGGCCTGAAAGGTCGAGGCTGCAGTGAGCCAAGATTGCACCACTGCATTACAGCCTGGGCAACAGTGTAAGACCCTGTCACAAATAAATAAACAAATAAATCTCAATAAGAAAATAAACAATCCAATAAAAAATATGTAATATTTGAACAGACACTTAATCACAGATATATGAATGTCATAGAAACATGAAAATATTCTCAACATCATTAATAGAAAAAGCCAAATTAAACCACAAGGAGATACCACTTCACAGGTATTAGAATATGTAACATTAAATAGACTATCCCCACTCCAAGTGTTGACAAGAATATGGAACAACTAGAACTCTCATGTACTACTAGTGGATATATAACATAGAAGAAATACTTTGGAAAATAGTTTGGCAGTTTATTTAAAAGTTAAACATGGACCTACCATATGACCTAGCATTTCACATCTAGGTATTTGCTGAGTAAAAATGAAAGCATATGTATGAAGACTTCTATCTGAATGTTCATAACAGCTTTATTTGTAATACCAGCAAGTAGAAACAACCCAAATGTCTGTCAGGAAGTGAATAGATAAATTGTGGTATACAGCCACACAGTAGAATGCCACCAAATAATAAGGAATAACATATGCAACATGAAACAATCTCAAAATAAACATCCTGAGTTCAAAAAAAAAAATCCAGACCAAAAAAAAAAAAAAAAAACCCTCATACTGTACGATTCACTTATATAAAATTCTAGAAAATGCAAACTAATCTATAGTGATGGAAAGTAGTTAGTCTGTAGGGATGATGGAGATGGGGAGTAGAGGCAACAGACAGGGACCACAAAGGGATGCAAGGAAAATTTTGGGGAATGACAGATACACTCAATATCTTGATTGTAGCGATGGTTTCATGGATATACACATGTATCAAAATCTATTAAATTATATAATTTAAATTTGTGTATTATATGTCAATTATATCTCAATACATCTCTTTTAAAAAGCTGCTTTAGGACTGAACAATCTATTTTTCAAAGCACTGATAAGTATATGAGTTTATATATTAAAGTTGTTTAAATGGATAGAAAAAAAAAAAATTCGACCACAGAATAATCTGCCTAAAAGGCATTTCTCTTCAGAACACAAAATTCTTAAAGTTCCTCCAATTCAAAACCTCTACAATCTAACTGGCACATATGAGGTTAACAAAAGTACAGTTTGTCTTACAATCTCTAAAGAGGCTGTGGAAAATGTAAATATATTAATCAATGAAGATTTCATAACATCATTTCTTTAAAAGTGAAGAATTACATAGAAGAGAAAAAATATTTAGAGAGATACATAATACCTAAGATAACTTTCTGGTGGATTGAAAAGCATCTGAACTGTGTTATTTGCTCCCATAAAAAGAAAGCTTACTAGCAATGATGTCACATTTTCTTCAAAAGTTATCTGTTTAAAAGATGGAATAAATGATATTATGGTTCAAGGACATAAGTATTACATTTTCTTCCCAATGACTGTAAGCTTTAGAGTGTAATTTCCAATTTTATGGTTCAAATTCAGTAAAAGTAGGGACTCTTATCTGTACTGAAACATCTAATTAAATACCTAAAGAACAGAAAGATGTGAAATGAGAACCCACACCAAAAATATCATGTTCTCTGTCAATAAAAGGTTGGAGAAAAGATCTGGAAAGCAATGTGAAAATGTAGCCCATGCCTGTACTGACAACTTTTTATTGTTCACTTTATCCTATCTAGTTATGAATCTCAGCAGACAGAAATATGGGTGTGGCTTAGAAGTCTGTGAAATGATTTACTGTTGGAAAATGCCTTTCTGCCTAGCACAAAGCTATACAGATAACTCCCAAAATGTCTGATCAAAAAAGAGCAAATGAAGGCATTTGGTCAGATCAGGATTCAAATTCTGGCTTGACTGGACCGTGAGTTGTATAACATTGATTAAGCCATTTCATATCCATTTCCTCATCAGTAAAATGAAAAGTTAGGTGTGTATACACACATACGAATTTTAATCAGTAGGTTAAGTATAAAAAATAGAAAATTTGAAGAATGGGACACAGTTCTGTATTCAAGCCAACTTACCAATAACTAAATGCAAAAGCTTTTTGTGAGCAGTCTCTGTCTCCCAGAAACTGTCAGATGCTTGAGACACAGAGATTAATAAATTGTTTGGTCTCCTCTTAAAAGTGAGCATTAAAAAAGAAGAAAAAAAATCCTGCCTTAATGAACAGACAATGCAGCTGATAAGACAACTAAGACACAATGAACCAGAACTACCAAATATAATGAGTTTAGTACTATGAGCGAGGAAAGTTCAAGTATAATGGGAGCACACAGGAAAACACCAATGGCAAGATCACTAGCTCAAGTTAGAGAAATCTGTCATGTATACAAAAGACCATGAGGATTTTATAGAGAATGCTCCGCTGGGACAAGCAAAATGCAAGAGGTTGGATTTTAAGAGTCTAAGCTCAGTTTGTTAAAACTCCTAATAATTATAATCAGTTGCTACAGTTAATTAGACCTCAAAAATAGTCTAAACCAATCTTCACAGAATCTTTAAAAAACAGAAATACACAAAAATCTGAGACTATCTTATTTGAAATGACTATAAATGGTATTTTCACATGATTCTAAAACTAACAGAAATCCATTTTTCTTCCATTACTGTATTTAAATTTTATTTACTGATTTTGGTATTTGCTTTGGTAGAAAACATTGCTAGTTTTGATCCCTATGCTTGAACTACTGTAATTTTTAGAATAACAACAAAAAAACCATCACACAAGCAAAATGCAAAAGTGTTGTAAGTACATAAAAATTAAATTGTAACAATTTAACCAAGGTCATTAGAACCTTTTCCGTTCTGCACTTAAAGAAAGCATTTAAAAAAAGAAAAGAAAAACGTGTTTGTGGGCCTGTGTGTGGGATGGGACAGTTTCTTCTAGACTTCTTGTTGAGGTACTTACAGTGCTGATCACAATCAACTCTGGCAAACACTACTTGATTTTCATTTGGAAATTCTTCCTTAATGACATCAGAAGCTTCCTCAAAAATTGGATGCAACATCTGACTGAAACGACACCTATACACAGAGAAGGATGCCAATTAGAAATGAAAAGCAGAAGTAATAAAATCTTTTTTCAGTTATCATCCATTGACATTTAATATAGGTACAGTAAACAACTTTGTGAGATAATCACACACTTGATTTAATCAAGGACCCTAATGTCATTCAATGGAGATGAAGACAATTTTGAATTCAAAGATTGTATATGGATTCTAAGAATGTCTAATAGATTTTGGTTTTATTCATCTTAAGATAACTGCCAGTATTATGAACCACACAGCTAAGGATCTCTTGCAGAGGTCATAAAACAAGTCTGAAATAAGCTCTTTAAGAAGTACTATTAGGATTTGTAACTAACTACTGAAGTTTGAACATGTATGAAAGAAATTGGTTTTCTCTATTTTATTAATTTTTAATGGAGGGCAGGGGCACAATCTCAGCTCACTGCACCCTCCACCTCCAGGGCTCAAGCAATCCTCCCACCTCAAAATAATGAAATTTTAGACTACTGAATAAAATCTTTTACCTGTATTGCAACTATTAGACTGGTTCACCTGGCTAGTTCTATCAATCTCATAGGCAAGTTAGCATACTAAAAAAGTTACATTAAAAGAATATATGGTATATAATGAACTATTTCCCCTCAAAATTTATCCTTTGTTAAAATGGGCTTTTATATTTAAAACCATACTTTTATATTTAAAACCATACTAAATACAGTAAGTCCAGAATCAAGTATTTTAAAGACTTCCTGTCTCTATTTTCTTTTTTTCTTTTACTTTAAACACAACGCACAAGCCCCACAATATTACTATTAACTTGTTACTTCTAACTGTCCCTTAATCAAGCCAGACGTCTCACAAACACAGTCATGTGGTGTTTAATGACAGGCATACACTCTGAGAAACCATTAGGCAATTTCTCCATTGTGTGAACATCATAAAGTATATTTACATGAACCTAGACAATATAGCCTAGCACGCACCTGTACTATATGGTATACAGCCTCCTATTGCTCCTAGGCTACAAACCCGTACCACACGTTAATATACAAATTACTGCAGGCAATTGTAACACAATAGCATTTTTGCATCTAAACACAGAAAAGGTACAGTAAAAATATGGTATTATATAATCTTATGTGACTTCTGTCATTGACCTAAACATCATTATGTTGTGCATGACTATGTTGTAGGTCATTAAAGGGACCCAGTAAGAAAGGGAAGAATCAGAGTCAGCAAATAACCAGCTGGGTTACAATGGCCATTGTCTTACGGAAGAAGTATTAAGGATATGTAAACAAACAAATTGCTACTCTTGCTTCCAGAGCCGTTTTCCACCAAATTTACTTAAATGATGCCAGTGAACAGTTTAATCCACACGTAATTAGGTCATACATACTAGCTATAATACAATAAAAATATTGGAAAGCCTATGAAAGGATGCAAACATTATATTTCCTCCCTATCTCTTCTTGTATGTGTGTCTTCTAGCCCACTCACCTGACTTCCTAAGGAGATGTCCTAGAATATATCAAGGAGACACATCTGTATCTTCAATCTCTTGCTTTCAAGTGGCACTTTCCTCTTTTAGCATTCTTAAATCTCTCCCATCAGGGATAAGTGGGTGGGGTCTGTGGACATCATGGACTATGTCTTATTTGACTATGTATTCTAATAAGCATTTCATATATGTGTGTTAAATGAATAAATTGATAGAATGGAGGACCTGAAGCAGCTAGGACCCCAGGTTTGTGGGTTCTTACAGTTTGCTGAAAAAAAGGTAGCTGGAGGGCAAGGGAGGCAAGGAATAGGGGCTGATTAACAGTTTCTTGAAAAATTTAGATCTGACATAGTAAAGAATGAGTGGGCAAGCCTCTTTATGGCTTAAGGGCAAGGTAAGAAAAACACATCAAGGGTTTCTTTTCTCTAGATTGTCCAATTTGCTACCCAGTAAGTATTTAAGCATGGTTTATGTTTAAAACAGGACCTGTCTTAATACAGGTTCAATGTCCCTAATCCGAAAATTCAAAATGTTTAAAAATTCAGATCTGACATAGTAAAGAATGAGTAGGCAAGCCTCTTTATGGCTTAAGGGCAGTGTAAGAAAACACATCAAGGGTTTCTTTTGTCTAGATTGTCCAGTTTGCTATGCAGTAAGTATTTAAGCATGGTTTATGTTTAAAATAGGACCTGTTTTAATACAGGTTCAATGTCCCTAATCCGAAAATTCAAAATGTTTGAAAATCTAAAACAGTTTGAGGGCTGACAAGATGCTCAAAGGAAATGCTCATTGAAGCATTCTGGATTTCATATTTTTGGGGTTAGGGATGCTGAGCCAGTAAGTATAAAGCAAATAGTCCCAAATCTGAAAAATTCCAAAATCTGAAACACTTCTGGTCCCAAGTATTTCAGATAAGGGATACTCAACCTGTACCAAAAGGTAAAAAGGGAAAATGAAATAAAAGTTGAATTCCAATATTACTGTACCTTCAAACACATGTATCCATACACATGGAAATGATACATTTATAAAAGGAACAAAAGGAACATCACAAAAGCAATGGATCTATTAAAAGGGCCTAAGGGTTATCTAAACCTAATCTCCAATCTGGTACGTAAATCAATCCTTAAGAAATCTACCAAATAGATAAATCTTTGCAGAGACATTTTGAAGGCACTTACTAATATGATCTAGTTAGAGAAAAAAATAAGCTTTGGAGTCAGACATACCTGAATTTAAATCCCAGTTCCACCACTTACTAGCCATATGACCTTTCTGAGCCTCAATTCCTCAACCTAAAATGGAAATTATAATACCTACCTGCAGAGTGGTTCTGAGCATTAAAAACAACGTATGTAAAGAGTCTGGATGGGAATGGTTAATGGTACAAAAATATAGTTAGAATGAATAAGATCTAGTAGGGTGACTACAGTAAACAGAAATTTATTACACATTTTAAAATAACTAAAAGAATGTAACTGGAATATTTATAACATAAAGAAATGATGAATCCTTGAAGTGGTATACCCCATTACACTGACGTTATTATTATATATATATATATATATATATATATATATATTTTTTTTTTTTTTTTTTTTTTTTTTAAACAGAGTCTCGCTCTGTCACCCAGGCTGAAGTGCAATGGTGCAATCTTGGCTCACTGCAACCTCTGCCTCCTGAGTTCAAGTGATTCTCCTGCCTCAGCCTCCCAAGTAGCTGGGACTACAGGCAGGCACCACCACGCCCAGCTAATTTTTGTATTTTTTAGTAGAGATGGGGTTTCACTATGTCGGCCAGGACGGTCTCAATCTCTTGACCTCATGATCCACCCTCCTCGGTCTCCCAAAAGTGCTGGGATTATAGGCGTGAGCCACTGTGCCCAACCATGTGATTATTATACACTATACACCTCTATCAAAAGATTTCATGTAATCCATAAATATGTATACCTACTATGTACCCATAAATATTAAATAACTTTTAAAAAATAGTCTGGCACAAAACAGCATTATTAACCACCTACTATGCTATTACTCGAGGAGTAGCAGTATTTTTAAGCCCCTCTATTATAGAATTATTAAACTGTGCCAAATCCATACCTTCCAGGAGGAACTCAGAGTCTAGACTATGAAACCACACAGTATAAGTCTATGGCCTACAGCCAATTACCCAGGTCTTTCAGTTGCATGAAAGAGTATTAATTCATTAACAAGGTATTCTTTAGGTAATGTTTTCCCAAATAACTTAGTCCATGTTTCCAATTCAGCTTTTTCAAAAGATCAGCATGTTCTATTACTCTTTCTTGCAATAGAGTAAGAATCTCTCAGGAGAATGTCATTCTGGTTTTTCTTCAGACATCATCTAGTCAGGTAACCTTGGGAAAGTACTTCACTCCCCTGGATCTCAGTTTTCTTATTTTAAAATGGATTGGATTACATAATCTTCTACCAAATTTTGTGGCTATTAATACATCTTGACAACCCTAATTTACCTTGAAAAATGCTACCTTTGTTACATATTTTATAAATAGCATTTTCTCTGTGTATCTTCAACTTTTACTCAAGTTCTTTAAGTAACCATACCATATATATATTCATTCTGTAGATATTATGTACTTATCAGGCACATATTAAGCAAAGTGCTTGGGGATGAATGTTAAAAATAAAAATTTTCACAAAGCAAACAATGTAGTAGGGAGTCACCAACTGGATTATAGCCTACAAATATTATGATTGGGTTAAGTATGGGGTGTTATGGGAAATAACAGAAGGGCCCCTTATCAGAGTCAAGAGTAGGAGTAAATGTATTGATCTAGGAAGACGACCTGGAGAAAACAGCATCTAATCTAAGACTTGAAATATTAGGACTTAACTAAGTAGAGAAGAATGGGCGACAGAAGAACGATCCATCCAGGCAGGGGAAATATCATGCCTAGCAGTCCAGTGATGAAATACAGAATTTCATAGGAATTGAAAGAAGCTTAGTATAACTGGAGCAGATTGTGGGAGTGGAGAGAGATAAGACATTACAGCTGCAGAGGGAATAAGAGACCAGTTCCTAAGGGGCCTTGTAGGTCAAAGTAAAGGATTTAAACTTTAACCCAAAGGTAATGGAAACCCTTTGAGGGTTTTAAGAAGGGGTATTAACCAATCTTATTTACACTGTAAGAAAAAGAACTCTGGCTTACATCACAGAGAACAGAATGGAGACATGTAAGACTAGGGGCACAGGAAAGAAATGAGGAGACTGAGTAATGAATTCTAAGTAAATGACAGGACTGTGGCCTAGAGTATGGTAGGTAGTAAGCATTAATGGGTCACATAAGATACAGAGTGTCTAGAAACGAAGATTATGCCAGTGTTTCAGAATCTTTCTAGCTAAATCTCCCTTATTCCTGTCTCCATGCCATATTCTGTAACATCTACTACACACCAAGTTGTTCTAGATGCTGGGAATACTGAGTAAGCCATTATCTCTGCCCTCAAAGTTTGTTTGCTAGGGCACAAACAAATAAGAAAAAAACAAAACATTTAGTAAGAAAAAAAAAATGTTACATAGAGTAATATATAAAGACAAAAGACAGACCCTGATTCAGCCAGGGGAAGGAGTAAAGGTATCCTAGAAGAGGCAGCAGATTGTATAAATTTTAAAATGTCAACATTATTTTTCCTTCTAAACTTGCCATACCCAAATCATGACCTACAAACACTACTCTCCTTCCAGTCAGGACAAATACAGAATTGCGGTATGTGTTCCCTTTGAGTGGGGAGGGGTGGAAGGAGTCATATTTGAGTTTTATGTTACTTGTTCTTAAGATATGAGATAACAGAATCAGCACTATTTCTTTCTTAAAACAGAAATCCTTACCAATTTAAACTGCTTTCTTTGTGGATGAATCTTAATTGACTTTATGTATGGAATACTGTCTTGAAATAGAAAAAGCCTTCCCCTCCCCTTTCTGGCAAAGAAAAATTAACCTTTACCAAGTAAAAACAAACAAACTCAAACCCAAATAATAAGATTACTTACCAGTCAGCATAAAAATTTACTAAAGCAACATCAGCATTGTCTGAAATTGAAAGACAAAACCAAATAAGTTAACTTATTTGTAATAATTTTGACACAAAGATACAGTTTCATTATGATCTTGTCCATCATAAGGGTCCACTTAAAAAAACACAGCAACTATTATCTCTCAGAAACCTAGAGTCATAGACAGCTTATATAATTTATGGGAGACTTTGTCTCTCCTCCCTCTATGCTTCATCTTTAAAAGTTCACTGCATCTTTTATTTTTTTGAGACTGGGTCTCACTGTTGCCCAGGCTGGAGTGCAGTGGCATGATCAAAACTCACTGCAGCCTTAAACTCCTGGGTTGAAGTGATCCTCCTACGTCAGCCTTCCAAGTAGCTGGACTGCGGTCACACATCATCACACCTGGCTAATTTTTGTATTTTTTTTTGTAGAGACAGGGTCTGGTTATATTACCCAGCCTGGTCTTGAACTCCTGGCCTCAAGCAACTTCCCACCTTAACCTTCCAAAGTGCTGGGATTACAGGCATGAGCCATCACACCAGACTTCCTTCGTTGCATCTCAAATGAATTTAAAGCAAATGGGAAATGAAGTCCAGATAAGGCAAGTAAGCTACTATCATAAAAAGTAAAGTAGAATGATCTGTATTTTTATTTTTTGATCTTCCATATCCATAAATAACTGAGAACTAGTCCTGCAAATAAAATCCCACATAATAGAAAAGACCTATATAACTAAGTTATTTCTAAACCTCACATATCCCACCTAGTTACAAGTAATCTACAATAGTGTTGCATAAAACATCAATTTTTTGGTTCCTATCTATTCAACAGTTATTCCCTGCTGCAAAAATAACAGCATTATTTGCATATCAGTATGTAAAGACATGAGAAAGATGTAGTGCTTTTTGCATAACCCTATGAGAGAAACTTAAACTCCTCAAGCACTCATGAAAATAAAACACAAAGATATTCTAGAATTTGAAAGATGACAGAAATGAGAATGACATGTGAGTTTCAATTCCTTTCTTCCCTTTTTACCTTCAAGTTACTTTTTATCCACTTGCTTATTTGCTCTAAAGCAGTGGTTCACAAACTGTGGTTCATTGACCAGAAACACCAACATTACCTGGGAACTCACAGAAATACAAATTCTTAGGTAGGGGTCTAGCAATTTCCTAGCAGTATGGATATTAATAAGTGTTCCAGGTAATTTTGATACATGCTAAAATTTACGAAACCACTTCTCTAAAGAGACTCCATAAGACAGGAATAGACTTTTAGCATTTAAAGGTCCAGAAACATAATACGTTACACTCAATGAATGTTGTAACTTCTTTTGCCTCTATTACTTTTGATTTTGTTATGTGCAAACCAGTGCATAAAACGGAGGGTTAAAAAATCATTTATGCAAACTGTGTATTTTCTTAAAGCTCTTAAATTGTGATTTTCTATCAACCACATCTTCACCCTTCCTTTACTATTTATAAAAAACAAGAAATGGTTTCCCTTAATTATATCTACAATCACATTGTCAGCAAACAAAGCATTCAGTAAAAAACTTATTAGGCCAAGTGTGGTGGCTCATGCCTGCAATCCCATCACTTTGGGAGGCCAAGACGAGAGGACTGCTTGAGGCCAGGAGTTCAAGACCAGCCTGGGCAACAGAGCAAGATCATGTCACTACAAGAAAAATTTAAAATTAGCTAGGTGCAGGAGAACACCTGTAGTCCTAGCTAACTTGGAAGGCTGAGGAAAGAGGATTGCTTGAGCTCAGGAGGTCAAGGATGGGGTGAGCAATAATATTATCATGCCACTGCACTCCAGTCTGGGTGACAAAGCAAGACGCTTTTTCTAAAATAAAAAATAAAAAAAACTTACTGAACTTAACTGGACCAATGACAATGAAAGAGATCAGAGTAGGTGATCTAATTAAAGGGAAAAAAGAAAAAAAAATGTCTAGGCTGTGTTCTAAGGTCATTAACATTTAGTACTACACAGTAAGAACTATTGTCCTCTAAGTAGATTTATCAAAACATTTCATGAATTGTTAAGAATGATATCTATATCAAGTCAAATAAAATAGACTAAAAGTAACCAAAAACGGTTTGATAATTCAGAAAGCCATGGAATTCATCAGAATGCAAGCTCTTCATCTGTGCTAGGTAACTGAGATTTTATTTTATTTTTTGTATCTGTAAACTAACTCTCCATAGAGAAGAAAGAGTACACTTTAAAAATATTGAGGTACTTACTTAAAATTTCATCTATATTCTCTGTATCAAGACTTGTTATTTCAGTTGTTATAGGAGTAAAAACCCAAGTTACCTGAAATTTTAAAAAATGAGAAATTAATAAATGTTTCCACAAAAGGCAAATATGTAAAAGCAGAACATCTAAAAATAAAGTTGATTCCACTTGTTCCTTAAAAAATTATCCATCAATTGAATTAAATCTTTATTGCCTAGTCTAACCTTTTACTAGATAAATGAAATAGAAGAAATATCAGCTTCTCAAGCCCAGATACTGGTGAAATAAAACTTTCTATACTTTCAAATACACAAAATAAATTGCTTCTAAACAATTAGGAAACCTGATAATGTACATATCTTTTCAAATTAATACTTTCAAGAACTTTATAGCACCACAAGAAATAATTTGTGAGGAGATTATCAGTTTTTAAGGTATAAATATAAAAACCAAAGCTAAGTTTGTTGATTCTATCCTGCCATGTTGCTAAGACAGAAGAAAATAATGAAGAATGCAAGAAAGACTTTTGCAGTAAACCAAAAGCCCTTCCAGTATCATTTTCACTTACTGGTGATATAAATGTGTTACAAGAGAGGCTACTAAAATAAGAATGTTTTTGCTTCCACTTTAATAAACCTGAAATCCAAAGTTCAAGTTTATCAAAGAAAATCTTAGCCTCTCATCTGCAAAACAAAGAAAATATAAAATTTTAAACTAAACTAGCAAATGTTTCCTCATTTTAAAAAGTAAAATTCAGTGTATTTTATTTTTAGTTTCCAACTTTAATCACTCAGTGTTTGCTTACTAGAGAGTTTTTTGTTTGAAATAGAGTTTGTGTATAGAAATTCATTTACTAAATCATTGCTTTTTACTGAATGACAATTAATGTCAGACTCTGATCAAAGTGCTGAAGACTACTCTTTTGCCCACCCATTTCCCGAATACTTCAGCACTCAGACTCAAAACTTTTGTAATTCACCAACAATTCAATCTAAATGCTATAAAGAGAGACACTGATGCTAGTATATTAATAGGCCCAGCTAATTTTAAAAAATATTTCTATAGATTTATTATTTTCTTAGGAAAGGCCTAAAGATAACACTAAGTCTTATTTTTTTAATTACCATAATGGTGTAGCCATAACTATCATGTCTGTTAGCAATCAATAAATTACACTCTCCTAAAAGTAGGCTAAATAATTGCAAATCTCCAAATTTCTGACTTATATAACTAATTTCATTATTTCGGTGCCTCAAACATTAATTGGAAAGACCAGACTTCCCTCACTAGTCATTACTTACTATTGATGGGGTTTAGGACACATTATCCCAAAATATGGCACGCTGGCATTTGAGAAAATGGCAGAAGCAAAAAGGTCTCTTTGACCTTCTCCTGCCCTTCTCCCCTAAAACAGGTCATAAAATAATTCTCTGACAGTCTTCTAAAGTAGGTCATAAGACCCCCCTAAGAGACGTATCCTCTAGACCCTAAGAAAAGGAATATCCCAATCTCTGAGGACACAGAGACACCAAGAAGAATCTGAACTAATAGTTCTCCCAATTTATTACTGTTAGTTCACAACCCCTTTGTTAGTACATGGGTACAACTGTCCACTCTTCATCAACCTATGCATAAAAATAAAGTTTTTCCCACTTCTTTGGGTTGTAATTTCTGAAGGCTCCCATGTCATGTAAAACTTCTATTAAATAAATTTGGATGCTTTTCTCTTGTTAATCTATCTTTTATTATAGGGGTCTCAGACATGAATCTAGAGATGCGTAAGAAATCTTTTCTACTCTATATTATCAATGTCTTAATAACAGATCCTGTCTTCATAAGCATCTGACCAGTTCTAGATAACAGTGGAACTCAATAATATTGGTAACAGCAAGATTTTACACTTGTGTGCTAAAGAAAAACTCAATAAGGCAGAAAAATATTATCAAACAACAATGAAGTTGGCATTATCAAAGTCAGTCATCAAAGAACTCAATAAGGGTAAGTTGGATACCCATTCCTGAAACATCTATCATTTCTTTGTGTTGGGAACACTCCAAATCTACTCTTCTGGTTATTCTGAAATATTTTTGAAAAGTTAGTTATCATCTATCAAAATATGTAAAGAGAATATATGTTTAAAGTCTAAAGTTAATACTTTTTTACTAGCTGGGCACAGTGGCTTAAGCCTATAATTCCAACACTTTGGGAGGCCAAGGCAGGAGGACCCCTTGAGGCCAGAAGTTCAAGACTAGCCTAGGCAACATAGCAAGACCCTGTCTCCACAAAAAGGTTAAAAATTAGCCAGGCATAGTGGCACATGCCTGCAGTCCTTGCTACTGGGGAGGCTGAGGCCACTGGATTACTAGAACCCAAAAGTTCTAGTTTGCCGTGGGCTATCATTGTGCCGCTGGCACTCCCGCATGGATGACCGAACAGGACCCCGACACACAAAAAAAAAAAAAAAAAAAAAAAGGTGGGGGGGAATTGCATTTTACCTTGAAATACTTACATGGCAAAAACATTTACATGCTAAGTAATGGCAAAAATGAGGCAATGATCAATTTGATTGTATTAAACAGGTAACTATTACTTTAAAAACACTGTGCTAATAAATATGCAAGTGATAAGACTGGAATTTTGCTAACAGCTGTGTTTGTTAAGAGGGCCCAAAGCAAGAAAACTGTCTCTGACCCAGTAATCTCTGCTCCCGGTAGGGTGTAAAGAAGGCAGTTTCCTGTTAGCTTATCATTAACATTTCTACTAATATGCAGTATGAAGAGAAAGACGGTTGTTTATTTGAACTGTTAGTAAGCTCCACTAGTCTGACAAATTGTTTCTTTTCATGTCAGCCCTGGGCAGCAACAAGATTCTCCTGGGGAAACATCTTCACGTGTCAAATGCTATAGTGCTTAAGTAAAATAAAGTATGACTCCAGATCATAAAGCTTTTGATAAGGATCATTAATTTTTTTTCAATTTAGACTTCAATAAAACTTTTAAATTTATGTTAAAAACAAAATAAAAACTTATATGGAAATTTTCATAGATCTTAATAATCATGAAGACTATAGTCTCTAATGATGAAACTATTTAGACAACATATACAAATATATAGATATGAACTTAGGAATTATTTTACAACTTGGTCATTCACTTCAGTTTATCAGCTCATTTACTTGCCAAGAAAGCAGAGCAGAGTGGCATCTTTAAGATTGTATTACAGTCGGCTACAATATTCACTATATTAACATGCTATACAGGTAACCTAAAATAGGCTATTATTTTTAGGTTATAGTAGGTGTGTAGTAGGCTATACCATCTAGGTTTGTGTAATTATATTCTATGATGTTTGCACAATGACGAAATTGCCTAATGACACATTTCTCAGAACATATCCCCATCATCAAGCCATGCATGACTGTACTGTATCCTTGAAACTTGCTAAGAGATCAGATAATATTCTCACAACAAAAAAAATAAGTGTACGAGGTGAAAGATACAGTAATTAGCTTGACATAATCATTTAACAATACATATACATATATCAAAATATCTTACTGTACATCATAAATATATACAATTTTTGTCAATTATACCCTAACAAAGCTGGGGAGTGGAATGAAGTGAATCATCCATAAATTACCACAAAACAGAGGAAGAATTATATTAGTGAATAAAAATTCAACACTTTTTGTATGGTGCTATAATTTAAGGTTGTTAATTCAGTCAAGAAAATGAATGATTTGAGACTTTCAGGACTAGAGGCTAATAAAACATCAGGTAAAGAGGTTATCAAATATTACTTCTGTTAATAAGATTCCTAATCCATACAGGCATTAGTTAGGCATCAAGTGTTGTCTTAAAATATCTTAGTTATATGAGTTTAGAAAACAAGAAGTATTTCTAGTAAGTTTGTTTATTTAAAGCTCAATATCTTAAAACCTTGATATTTAAAGTGTGACCTCTGAAACTGCCACACTGGTATCACCTAGAAGCTTGTGAGCAATAGAGAATACTGGTTCCCACCCCAGACCTACTGAATGAGAAGCTCCATTTTAATAAGATCCTCAGTTGATTCCTATGCAAACTAAAGTTCACGAACACTGTTTTGGAAAGCAATTTTTTTACTCTAGGAGCAAGTGTGTAAATTCAATTTAAACTCTGTACAATGTTTTTGGTCCTCAAACATGAACACAAGTACAAGTAAGACCCATTTGTGACAATGCATTGACATGCAAATTGTTGTGCTTTTAGAAAAATGCAGAATGAATCTGTAACCTATCAAAGATGTACATAGATGCTAATTTTTTAAAGTATACCGTCTTCTGTTCAAAAAATAGCTTTAACAGATATTTCTGCATGAAATCACTGTCATAAAATAGAAGCTTCAATAAGGGATGTTTCTTTCCCTGTGGCGTTACTGTTCTCAGTTGGCAGTACATCTGCTAGGTATTTTGCTGTAATACCTTAGTGTATTTTTGCTAAATCTTTCATTTACTTGCCTTTCTGTTGGGAGATTCTCAGAGCCCCTTCTTTACAAACTATGTCTCTCCTATAGCAAAAAATAAGCAAGGTACCAGGCAACAGCTCTCTTCCATTTCTAATCTAGATTGACAAACAGCCTACCAACTGTAGTCCCAGTGCTTTGGGACCCAAGATGCTTCTCTTCCCTGGGGGCCACTTCTCGGACTCCAATCAGTCCACTCTTACTTTCAGTTTTGCATTAAGCTGGCAGGCAACAAAAGTATAAAGGTTTGCAGTTGGCTTCAAGGAGCTGGGAGATGTTGAAATGTCCCTGGAGAAAAGAAGCTGAGGCTGACAGGAACTAAAAGGGCCTTGAAGTTGGGTATCAATCAAGGCACATCTCACACTATTCACATTCCCAAAAGCATTATAATGAACTAGAAGTTCAAAGAGAGGGGAAAAGCAGGACTAAATATAGAATAACACTGAGAAGCTACTTTAACCCTTAAATTGTTCAGTAGTACAACCTTTCTATAGCATCAGTGCAACCCATCTTGGTCATGTGAGAACCAATCTGCATTTACAAAGAAACACTAGAAGAATTATAAGATTTCTTCATTAAGTCAGTCAAAATATGGTGCAGAAATGTTTGAGAAAACAAATTCCCTGCTCCCCAAAAGTTCAAATATAGATAATACAAATCTTTAATCTCAAATTAAGGCCAGTAAAAACAATCATGGACAAATAAAAAGAAACAAAATGTGTTGCAATTCTTACTTTTTCTTGAATTTTGGTTATTTGATCATGCATGAATTTCCATTAAAAACTGACGTTATCCATGTTTCAGTCTTCAGTGTATTTAAAAATGGGATTAACTAATTCACCTGAATAGACAAGGTATTTTTCTCTGTCCTTTGAAGAGGATATTTTTTGCTATAAAAAGCTTTTCAGAGCTGAGGGTGAACTTCTCAACTTCTGTGTGGAAAAAAATATTATCTTAAAATCACCACATTTTGCTCTTCTAAAATTCAAACTTCTAGCAATGGCAGTACTAACAAAGCATGGGAACTAAAGGAAAAGTTAAGAATTGTGACCATTCTACTTTGTGCTGCACTGTAATTCTTACCCAGGATACTTTATGAGAGAAAGTTACTTCAAGAGAGTCTACATACATGTTGGTATCTTTTGTTCACTTACTCATTCCACAAATATTTCACTGAGTCATCGCGGTGTCTACATGCTAGACACTGTGAAAAACATCATGTTGAACATGGTTACATTAATCTTACAAACTTCATTTTCACATTAAAAATAAAAGAGCAAGAAGGTTATCTCATTCAAATATTTTAATTTAAGAGTCATTCATCATTCCTGCAAAGTCATTATGTTTTCTCTAAAGAAGGTAACTGCTGGGCATTAAACAATGAGATTACTTGTATGTCAGTACTCTCTTTTTGCCTGGGCTTTCATGAAGCTTTGAATTTTAGTGTAGAATGAATATAACACTGTTACTGAGCAATCTTTTAACATCACTAAAAGTGGGACAACAAGTATTCTGCTTCTTGATGGGATGCAATATGAGACAGAAAGCACCACTTGTAAATATTCTTAACAAACAATTTGAACGTGATCTCAATCTAATCAATCCCAAGAAACTAGTGTATAAGAAACACTGGCTACAGAGGAACATGTAAAATGACACAATGAAGATGCAAGCTGCCCTATCAGAATACAGGAAATTTTACAGAAAACAATGATAGCCTATCTTCATTTGGCCTCCAGCCAGAAGTGGACTCTGAGACAAGGAGTTAAGTACAAGGAGTCAGTATTTGGGAGATAAAGGAGGAAGAGAGAAGTGAGACAGGGACAGGAACACAGGCAATATACTATAGCAGGTGAGCTATAGCACTGGTATACTAAACTTTGGAAATACCAACGTCTTCATTTAACTTTCAAACAATTTTTTGAAGTTTATACTCAACAGATTGTGGTACCTCTAAATTATATAATTTTTTTTTTCCTGGAGACAAGGTCTTGCTCTGTCACCGAGGCTGAAGGACAGCAGCATTATTTCGGCTCACTGCAACCTCCACCTCCTGGGCTCTAGTGATCCTCCCACCTCAGCCTCCCAAGTAGCTAAGACTACAGGTATATGCCTCCACATCCAGCTAACATATAATATTCTTTAGCCCTTTCACTAGCTGTTGCTGTTGGTACACAAATTTCTACACTGCAAAGTATGAGGAAAATACCTCCTACATGTCAAAGAATGCCTTTATTTCATTACTAAACATGTGGCCCTGACTGTTTTTGGGTAAGTAAACAGCCTTCAAGGTAAAACTGTCTTCAGTGAAACCTTGGGTTTCTTATCCTCCACATTCACTTAGTTCATACCTTTGGTTACTTATTTTCCACATTCACTTAGTTGGAGAATCACTCTCAGACTTCCTAGTTTCTTATTCTTAAGTAGAATACTGTATGTATTCTTGGGTAAAAATGTTTTTATTACCAAATCCCCTAATGATTCTATTACTATATACATCCAAAGTATTAATCCACTATTTACTTTAAAGATCTGTATTTTTTAGCCAGGTACAGTAGCTCACACCTGTACTATTTACTTTAAAGATCTGTTATTTTTTAGCCAGGTACAGTAGCTCCCAGCACTTTGGGAGGCCGAGGGGGGTGGATTACCTGAGGTCAGGAGTTCAAGAGCAGCCTGGCCAACATGGTAAAACCCCGGCTCTACTAAAATTACAAAAAATTGTCTGCGCATGGTTGCAGACACCTGTAATCCTAGCTACTCAGGATGCTGAGGCAGGAGAATCAATTGAACCCAGGAGGCGAAGGTTGCAGTGAGCTGAGATCGTGCCATTACACTCCAACCTGGGCAACAAGAGCAAAACTCTGTCTCAAAAAAAAAAATCTGTATTTTAAAAATTATATTGTTCTTTTCCAACTTGGACCCTGCAGAATGGCTCCCGCAAAGAAAGGTGTTGAGAAGAAAACGGGCCATTCTGCCATCAACGAGGTGGTGGTGATCAACTCTCCTTGAAAGGGAAATATATTGCATACCTAGCCTTCTGGGGAAAGAATCCGCATAACAAACATATGTTTGAAGCATGCACAAATATTTTAACCTAATAGTATCTTCTACTTACAGTTTACAAACACACCCATTATCTCTTTAAATCGTCACAGCAACTCTGAACCTGAAGTAGGAATATTATCCCTATTTTATAAATGAAAAAAAAAAAAAACTTTGCAGTCTCTGGCATATAGTAAAAGGGAAAATATTTATTAAACGAATAAGATTCAAATAAGTGAAGTGACTTGTCCAAATTAATGGTAGAACAGGATTCAAACCCTGATCTCCTTTAATTCTAAAATCAATGGACTATACAACAAAACATAACTGCCTCCATAAGCTTTCTTCAAAATATAACAAATTTATGTATAAAACTAATTAAAGTTATAAAACAGAGCTAAGCTGATAACTATTCACTTAACAGTCACATTTTTAAGTTGTTTTGTTGGTATAATGACAACGTAATTATTTGGATAAGAAGACCACAGACCACATGGACAGAAGCTGGTCATGTGAACTCATTACATCAGTACACACAATTTTAATACCACTGGACAGACAACTTGAAAATTCCAAAAAAAAAAAAAGGATATCTAGTCATTCATTCATTCACTCAGTCCCTCATCTTAACATTTATTGAGCACCTATTATGTGGCAAAACCCAGAAAAGTTTAGGTCTCTATAATGTGCTACAGGCATATCCACAGTCTCATTTATTACCCCAGAACTAAGCAGGAGAGGTCTTAATCTCTGATGTGTGAGAAAACGTAAACTCAGAAAGGTTAAATAACTTTTTGAAGTTAAGTGGTCAAGCTAGGAGTTGTTTCCAACTGATAGAATACACCTACGCATGTGGCTATCTTTTCTTTCTATATTTCTATGAATCAGTAGTCTACCACTCTACACCAGTATTAAACAAAAAGGGCTCAATCTTACATTGTTCAAAATATATACATACTATTAAAAATCCATACAAATATGCACAGAACAAAACTGAAAGGAAATACACTAAAATGTTATCAATAGTTAGTGTATGCATTTTTTTCTTCATTACGCTTTTCTGTGCCATGAAAGTGATACCATTTTCGGGAATCAAAACACATGTGAGGAAATATTTTGGTTTAACATTTTAAGTTACTACAACAGTATTTTTCACACTGCAAGTTGGGACCCCTCCTGTAACACACAGAGAATCAAAACAATCAAGGCTACTCCCAACAGAGGCAAATGGGGCAAGGCTGAAGAGATCAGCAATATCAGCCACCCACTTAGGAAGTTCTTCCCTACTAAGTCAGATCAGCAATTTTTAAAAAATAAAAGAAAATCAATATCAGTAAACAACATACGTAAGTACAGTTCTGCAAAATATGTTTTAGCTATTTGACTTCATCGTCTAATATGCTATGTCTTATTGACTATATGGTAACCACACTGCTCTCCTTGCTATTTCTTGAATATGCCTGGGACAGTCCCACATAAGGAGCTTTGCACTGACTAATGGCCCTGCCTGGAAGGCTCTTCCTCCAGGAAATCCAAATGACTAACTCCCTCACTTGCTTCAAGGCTCACGTGTCCAGGGATGTTTGCAAACTACAACTCCCCTAATATACTTCCGATCCTCCTCACATAAGCTCTACCTTTTCTTTTTCCACAGTACTTAAATTGTTATTGGCTGGACACGGTGACTCATACCTGTAATCCCAGGACTTTGGGAGGCCAAGGCAGGCAGACTACGAGGTCAGGAGTTCGAGACCAGCCTGGCCAATATGGCAAAATCCCATCTCTACTAAAAAATATATAAAAATTAGGCAGCTAGGTGCATACCTGTAATCCCAGCACTTTGGGAGTCCGAGGCAGGCAGATCACGAGGTCAGGGGTTTGAGACCAGCCTGGACAATAAGACAAAACCCCGTCTCTACTAAAAAAAATTAAAAATGAGCCAGGTGGCCAGGCATAGTGGCTCACGCCTGTAATCTCAGCACTTTGGGAGGCCAAGGAAGGCAGATCATGAGGTCAGATCAAGACCATCCCGGCCAACATGATGAAACCCCGTCTCTACTAAAAATCCAAAAATTAGCCGGGCATGGTGGCACATGCCTGTAATTCCAGCTACTCAGGAGGCTGGGGCAGAAGAATCCCTTGAACCAGGGAGTAGGAGGTTGCAGTGAGCCGAGATTGTGCCACTGCACTCCAGCCTGGGCAACAGAGTGAGACTCCGTCTCAAAAAAAAAAAAGAAAAGAAAAATTAGCCAGGTGCAGTGGCACACGCCTGTTATCCCAGTTACTCAGGAGGCTGAGGCAGGAGAATTGCTTGAACCTGGGAGGCAGAGGTTGCAGTGAGCCAAGATCGGGCCACTACAGGCCAGCTTGGGTGACAGAGCGAGATTCCGTCTCAAAAAAATAAAAAAATTATTGAGCACTTAATCTGTGATAAGGCATTGTTCTAGAAACTGAGATCTAAGAATGAAGACAAAGTGATGATTACGCCACTTTTTTTTTTTTCCATAAAATCGTAATAGTAGCATGGAATAACACCACCATTTAGGAGTCAGACATAATACCAGTATTACTCCTCAGAAGTTAATAGGAAGATAGAGATGTTAAGAAGAAACAGAGGTGGTGAGTACCAGAGCCAAGATTTTGGCCCAAATCCCTGATCCCTAAATTAAACATTCTTCTAAATGTTTTCTTTTTAGTTTATATATAGTCAAGTTATCATTAAATGAAAAAAATACTTTGAATCTTCTAGAAGACATCCTAAAACCAGAGTATAGGTACAAATAAACAAACTGGATGATTTCTGAAACAATTAAGAATACACGCTTTAAAAACGCAGCACAGTCTTTTAATTAGTCCCCTTTATCCAACCATGATCTGAAATCATTAAGTGGAAAATTCCAGAAATAAACACTTTATAAGTTTTAAATTGCATGCAATTCTAAGTAGTGTGATGAAATCTCACACCAGTTTGCTTCAGATTAGGTGGGATGTGAATCATCCTTTTGTCCAGCATATCCCCACGGTAGACACAACCTGTCTCTTATCAACTGCAGTGGTACTGGAATCACAATATTTGTGTTCAAGAAACCCTTACTTTACTTAAGTGCTCCAAAGTGCAAGAGTAGTGATGCTGGCAATTAAGACATGCCCCGATGGCTCAAGTCTGTAATCCCAGCACTTTGGGAGGCCAGGGCAGGTAGATCACCTGAGGTCAGGAGTTCAAGAGATAACCTGAGGTCAGGAGTTCAAGAGCAGCCTGGCCAACATGATGAATCCCCATCTCTACCAAAAATACAAAAATTAGCTGGTCATAGTGGTGGACGCCTGTAATCCCAGCTATTTGGGAGGCAGAAGAATCGCTTGAACCTGGGAAGCAGAGGTTGCAGCGAGCCGAGATCACGCCACGCACTCCAGCCTCGGCGACGGGGTGAAACTCCATCTCAAAAAAAAAAGATATGCCAAAGAGAAGCCATAAAGCACTTCCTTAAGTGAAAAGAAGAAAGCTCCTGATGTTATATGGAAAGAAAATAAATCATATGCTGAGGTGGCTAAGATCTAGATTAAGAATAAATCTTCTATTATAAAACTGTGAACAGTATATTTTTTATTAGTTACTACTGCAGATCTCTTACGGTGCCTGATTTATAAAGGAAACTTTATCATAGGTATGTATGTATAAGAAAAAACACAGTGTATGTAGGGTTCAGTGTAATCCACAATTTGAGGCAACTACTGAGCATCTTGGAACATATCTCCTGTGGATGAGGAGAGACTACTATAACTCTACAGCAAAATTAGAGTCTCTGAAACTGTTCATTTCATTCAAAGGTTAAACTAACAAAGAACTAAGTATTTTACGACATTATAGTACTTTTGTTGTTAGCAGGCTACAAGACTTCCTGTTAGAAATAGTATCCATTCCTATAGCAAAAATTTCTGCTATTTAAAAACTTTGGGGAATGAGTCCATCTGAATAGCTGTTTTCTAAGAAATCATTTTGACTAGCAAAAAAAAGTAGCTCTTCTTTATTCTCAGCCCTTTCAGAGGTTAAATCATTATAAGAGTGTGAGCTTATCATTGGCTGACATTTTACTGCACTTGGGTCAGAACTCCAGTAATAAGTCAAAGGAACTGAAAATATGCAGGTTTCTTCTCTCAATGTAACTCCAAATCACAATACATATCTTACACCTGAAGCTGTTCCGTAAGCAAGGAAATAAACTTCAATGATGTGTTTGCAATTTTTAAAAGCTGGCATTTCCCCCTACATTATTTAAAACTTCAAATACAACAAAACAGGCCTGGCACAGTGGCTCACACCTATAATCCTAGCACTTTGGGAGGCCGAGAGGCAGGCGGATCACCTGAGGTCAGGAGTTTGAGACCACCCTGGCCAACATGGTGAAACTCCTTTTCTACTAAAAATACAAAAATTAGCTGGGCAGGGTAGCAGGTGCCTGTAATTCCAGCTACCTGGGAGGCTGAGGCAGGAGAATTGCTAGAACCCAGGAGGCAGAGGCTGCAGTGAGCCAAGATCACACCACTGCACTCCAGCCTGCCAACAGAGTGAGACTCCATTTCAGAAAAAATACAACAAAACAGCTATACAACAGGCTTGTAAATATGAGTGCATTTGTCTATAGGACAAGAATTTTTAACTCTAATATTTTATTTTGTAGACGCATTCATAATCTACCTTCCTAATGACCTTTTCTCTTTTTTAAAATTTTTAAAAATTTGTTTTTCCCAGAAGAAAGTCAAGGATGACCTAACAACCTTTTTCTAAAGCCTCTTAAATCCACTCACCAAAGTTCCTACCACCAGACTGTAATAAAGAAGAAACAGAAAAAGTATTGGCATTATACTATCCAGCCTACAGTTTTCTTTAGCTCAAATACTACTACAATGTTTTTCTGAGATGGTTTTCTTCTGCTTTTTTACTATATTATAATGTTTGTGTCTACAAATTCAGGTAACTTAAAATTAGAGTTCAATATAATGCTCAAAGTTCTACATAATGATGAAAAATCTCAGGATTATAGGAATTGAAGAGATGAATGTGGTGATCACATTATCACCAAGGATTCCCAAAGCAGTTAGAATTTGATTTCATTCTTTACAAGGACAGAACCAAGATCCACAGCATTACAGAAGAGACTTCTTCAAAGTGGCATTGTATTCCTCTCCCCCCTTGAATGGACTAATCTCAGTGCTAGCTAGAATCCACTAAAGAACATGATTTTTATTTTTGCTAAGTTGTTAACAAACTGTTTTAATGAAGTTGGCCAAGGATTTGCCAGCTTCTTTGGAACCAATTCTAACATCTGGCCATGCTAGCCAATCAGACAAGATGACTTCTTAAAAACAAAACAATTTAAAAAAAACAGATATTCAATTGATATAAAAGATTTAATATAGTATTGAAAGGCACAGCCCTTTTCTTCATTCTATTCAGGACTGAAAATAGGCTGATCCATTTAACTATTCAAGGAAACATTCAAATTCATCTTTTTCTAAGACTACTCTGATCCTCCACTGAAAAATAATTTGTTTCTTCCAAACATCCACAGCAGTACTTCTCAAACTTTTATGTGCATATGAATCACCTGGGTATATATGTTCTTAAAGTGCAGGTTCTGATTCAGTAGGTCTGAAGTGAGGTGATCTAAAAGGTCTCATATGATACTGATGCCTGGGCTCACAACCACCTTTCTGAGTAGCAGGATTTATAACCCGCATCTACAAATACCTTTGGTATCCATTACTTTCCTTTTGATATTGTATTTATTTACACATGTATATTCTCTCCTTATTTGAATTACTAATTTCTTGAAGGCATGATATGCATCTCAATGATCTTTTTCTCCTTGATAGCAGATTGCAAATAGGCTTTCAAATGATAGGCAGAGAAGAAAAATAATAACAAAGACACAGATTAAGTTCCTGCAGCCTGAGCCACAGATGAATTCCTCTCTACGGAATCAAAGTTAGGCTAAAAATCAATAAATGTTGCAAAATGTCAAACTGTTTTTAATCACTTCCTGGGTTAGAAGAAATAGAGCACAGCAACAGTCATTATCAGAAAAGCTGTGACCAAAGCCTGCTAAGCATGCCCCGTACACACTTGCAACATGCTGACAAGCTAGAAGATTTTTAAAGGAACTATCCAATCAAATAAGTCTATAATCAGGAGCTAAATGAATATTCTTTTGTAGTCTATCTTGAAAATAAGACCGACTACACAAAGAATCACTGAATCATCAAATCCATGTGCTTACCTTATAGACAAGAAAAATAGGTAATTTAACCAAGGTTACGATGATTAAGTAAATGGAAGAGTTGGAACTTATACATATATAGATGCCATGACATCTACTTTTGTATTACACTGCCTTTTGAATGGACACTAATGAATAGACAAAAGAATAATATCTTCCATTGTTCTTAAACTCTATCTTGTGAGTAGAGTTATTCTGAATTACTGGAAAAAGAGTAATTTTTTGAAAAGACACACATACAAAAAGAAAAGACACATAACATGAACACATAATACAAACATGCAGACAAAAACACAAATTATTGATAAATATGAAAAAAATATTCAACTTTGGTTGTAATCAAAGAAATGTAAATTTAAACTGAGATACCATTTTTGGTCTACTAAATTGGCACAGATTACAAAAACACCCACTGTTGATGAGAGTGTGAGGAAGTGGGCATATTCACACACTGTTAGTAGGAATACACATTGGTACAAACTTTCAGTAGGGCAATTTAGTACAACGTAGCAGAAATTCTAAATATAAGAAATACCATATAACCCCAAAAATATAATTCTAGTAAAATATCCTGAGGATGTATCTGGACATTTGCAGTGAACATCATTGTATGCATACCTTTTGTACATTTTTTTATAACTATGAAAAACTGGAAATAACCAGTAACCAAATGTCTTAACAAATAATGAAGTAAGTTATAGTGCATTTAAAGGTTGAGCTACTATAAAACTATTAAAAATCATAGCACAGTTTAGAAAAAATTTTCAGTAACTGTAAACAATTAAACATCTCCAAGGCTATTACAAATTTTAACCTATCAGACGTATGACTAAATTCACATATGGCTGTGTATTCCAGTGCTTCTCAATCCTGTGAGCATCAACACAGAATCAACTAAGGATATAAAGGGTTAAGAACTCTGTGTGGGCTGGGCACAGTGGCTCAGGCCTATAATCTCAGCACTTTGGGAGGCCAAGGCAGGTGGATGGCTGGAGCCCAGCCTGGGTAACATGGCAAAACTCTATCTCTACTAGTAAACAATACAAAAATTAGCTGGGCGTGGAGGCTTGTGCCTGTAGTCCCAGCTACTTGGGAGGCTGAGGTGGGAGGATCACATAACCTGGGAGGTTGAGTCTATAGTGAGCCAAGATCAGACCACTGCACCCCAGCTTGGGATACACAGAAAGACTCTGTCATAAAAAAAAAAAAAAAAAAAAAGAACTCTATGTGTGTCTGTGTCTATACAGTCTAGAAATAGAAGACCAACAATTCTACAAAAAGCTAGGCTAGATAGGAAGACAGTTCACACAAAAACAAATGCAAATGACTTTTACACATAAGAAGCTTATATTAAAGAGAAGCAATTTACACTCATATTAAAGAGAGGCAAATTAAAATACATTGAGATACCATTTCTCACTCATCAGACTGACAAATACCCAATAATTTGACATTATACCTTTTTACCAAGGCTAAAGGGAAACTATTACATTGTTGGTGAGGTCATAAAATGGCAAAACCCCTATGTAGAGAATAATTTCAAATATACAGCAACACCTACAAAGCTATATATACATTTACCTTTTGCCTAGCAACTTCTACTACAGAAATCTATCTCAAAGATATACTATCAAAATTATGTAAGCACAAGCTATTGTTTGCAGAATTATTTGTAACAGCAAAAGAATGGTAACAACAGTGAATTGGCATCTATCCAGTGAAGCATAAGCAGTCAAAAAGAAACAGGCAAAATTTCTATCTCCATCTCTCAAATAAAATTTTAAGTTAAAAAAAAAGGTGGGAAAAAGTGTGACTAATATGCTACAATTTAATCCAAGGGGAGAGAGAAACAAATATATACATAAATAAATACAAATAGCCTTCACATTAAAAAAAGAAAAAAAAAAAGGAAGAAAGGAACATAAAATTGAAGAAGTTTTTAAAAAAGTTTTCCAGGCTATAATTGCAGCACATGGGGAGGCCAAGGCGGGTGTATCAATTGAGGTCAGGAGTTTGAGACCAGCCTGACCAACAAGGTAAAACTCCATCTCTATTAAAAATATAAAAATTTGCCAGGCACGGTGGTGGGTACCTGTAATTCCAGCTACTGGGAAGGCTGAGGCAGGAGAATCACTTGAACCCAGGAAGCAGAGGTTGCAGTGAATCAAGTTGGTGTCATTCCACTCCAGCCTGGGCGACAGAGTAAGACTCTGTCTCAAAAAAAAAAAAAAAAAAAAAAAAAAAAAAAAAAAAAAATTTTTTTCAATGGCCGGGCCAAGTAGCAAAGCCCAAAAAAACAACCCGGTTGGAACGCGG
>CAUYLG010051554.1:0-29560 GCA_963573385.1 Cacajao melanocephalus | reverse complement strand
TTTTTTTTTTTGAAGGGTTTTTTGTGTCTCTGTCTGCTTCAGTTCTCCTCTGATCTTAGTTATTTCTTGTCTTCTGCTAGCATTTGAGTTTGTTTGATCTTGCTCCTCTACGTCTTTCAATTCTGATGGTAGGGTGTCACTTTTAGATCTTTCCTTGCTTCTCCTATGGGCATTAATTGCTATATATTTTCCTCTAGAGACTGCTTTAAATGTGTCCCAGAGATTCTGGAATGTTTTGTCTTCGTTTTCATTGGTTTCAAAGAACATGTTTATTTCTGCCTTCATTTCATCATTTATCCAGTCGACATTCAAGAGCCAGTTGTTCAGTTTCCATGAAGTTGTGTGGTTCTGAGTTAGTTTCTTAATCCTGAGTTCTTATTTGATTGCACTGTGGTCTTAGAGACTGTTTGTTATCATTTCCGTTCTTTTGCATTTGCTGAGGAGTGGTTTACTTCCAATTATGTGGTCAATTTTAGAGTGGGTGTGATGTGCTGAGAAGAATGTATATTCTGTGGATTTGGGTTGGAGAGTTCTGTATATGTCTATTAGGTTTGCTTGGTCCAAATCTGAGTTCAAGTCCTGGATATCCTTGTTAATCTTCTGTCTCATTGATCTGTCTAATATTGACAGTGGAGTGTTAAAGTCTCCCACTATTATTGTGTGGGAGTCAAAGTCTCTTTGTAGGTCATTAAGAACTTGCTTTATGTATCTGGGTGCTCCTGTATTGAGGTGTATATATTTAGGATCATTCGCTCTTCTTGTTGCATGGATCCTTTAAGCATAAAGTAATGCCCTTCTTTGTCTTTTTTGATCTTTGTTGCTTTAAAGTCTATTTTATCAGAGACTACGATTGCAACTCCTGCTTTCTTTTTGCTCTCCATTTGCTTGGTAAATCTTCCTCCATCCCTTTATTTTGATCCTATGTGTATCCTTGCATGTGAGATGGGTTTCCTGGATACAGCACACCGATGGTTTTTGAATTTTTATCCAATTTGCCAGTCTGTGTCTTTTGATTGGGGCATTTAGCCCATTTACATTTAAGGTTAATATTGTTATGTTTGAATTTCATCCTGCCATTTTGATGCTAGCTGGTTGTTTTGCCCATTAGTTGATGAAGTTTCTTCATTATGTCGATGCTTTTTACCATTTGGTGCATTTTTGGAGTGGCTGGTACTGGTTGTTCCTTTCTGTGTTTAGTGCTTCTTTCAGGAGCTCTTGTAAAGCAGGCCTGGTGGTGATGAAATCTCTCAGCAATTGCTTGTTCGTAAAGGATTTTATGTCTCCTTCGCTTGTGAAGCTTAGTTTGGCTGGATATGAAATTCTAGGTTGAAAGTTCTTTTTTTAGGGATGTTGAATTTTGGCCCCCACTCTCTTGTGACTTGTAGAGTTTCTGCTGAGAGATCCACTGTGAGTCTGATGGGCTTCCCTTTGTGGATAACCCAAGCTTTCTGTCTGGCTGCCCTTAGCATTTTTTCCTTCATTTCAACCCTGGTGAATGTGACGATTATATGCGTTGGGGTTGCTCTTCTTGAGGAATATCTTTGTGGTGTTTCTGTGTTTCCGGGACTTGAATGTTGGCCTGCCTTGCTAGGTTGGGGAAGTTCTCCTGGATAATATCCTGAAGAGTGTTTTCCAGCTTGGATTCATTCCTTCCATCACATTCAGGAACACCTATCAAACGTAAATTAGGTCTTTTCACATAATCCCATATTTCTTGGAGGTTGTTCATTTCTTTTCACTCTTTTTTTTTTTTCTAATTTTGCCTTCTTGTTTTATTTCATTGAGTGGATTTTCAATCTCTGATATCCTTTCTTCTTCTTGGTCTATATGGCTATTGAAACTTGTGTATGCTTCACGAAGTTCTCGTGTTGTGTTTTTTAGCTCCATCAAGTCAATTATATTCTTCTGTAAGGTGTTTATTCTCATTAGCATTTTGTTAAATCTTTTTTCAAGGTTCTTAGTTTCTTTGCATTTGGTTAGAACATGTTCTTTTAGCTCAGAGAAATTTCTTATTACCCACCTTCTGAAGCCTGTTTCTGTCAGTTCATTAGACTCATTCTCCATCCAACTTTGTTCCTTTGCTGGTGAGGAGTTGTGATCCCTTGAAGGAGGGGAGGCGTTCTGGTTTTTGGTGTTTTCATCCTTTTTGTGCTGGTTTCTTCCCATGTTTGTGGATTCATCTACCTGTGGTCTTTGTAGTTGGCAACTTTTGGATGGGATCTCTGAGTGGACGTCCTTTTTGTTGATGATGAGGTTATTTCTTTCCATTTTTTAGTTTTCTTTCTAACAGTCAGGCCCTTCCTGCTAAAGGACTGCTGGAGGTCCACTCCAGACCCTGCTTGCCTGGGGATCACCTGCAGCAGCTGCAGAACAGTAAGGGGTGCTGCCACTTTCTTCTTCTGTTATCTTCGTCCCAGAAGGTTACTCGCCAGATGTCAGCCTGAGCTCTCCTTTATGAGGTGTCTCTTTGGATATATGGGAGTCAGGGAGCTGCTTGAGGAGACAGTCTGTCCCTTATAGGAGCTCAGGCGCTGAGCTGTGAGCTCTGTTGTTCTGTTCAGAGCTGCTGGGCAGGTACATTTGTCTGCTGCGGCAGAACTTATAACTGCCTTTTTTTCCCAGGTGCTCTGTCCTGGGAAGGTGGGGCTTTATTTATAAGTTCCTGATGTGCTGCTGCCTTTTTTCAGAGATGCCCTGCCCAGCGAGGAGGTAGCCTAGTCACAGTCTGCCAGCATAGGCGTTGCTGAGCTGCTGTGGGCTCTGCCCAGCTGCTGTGTGAACTTTCTTGTGATTTTGTTTATAGAGGTAGAGTTAGAACTGCCTCGGTAATGGCAGACTGCCTCAGTAATGGTGGACTGCCTCGGTGTTGGCGGACTGCCTTGGTAGTGGCAGACTTCCTCAGTAATGGTGGACACCCTTCCCTCCACAGAGCTGGACCATCCTGGGTACAGCTGCACTTACTGTGAAACTCGCAATCCAGAGTGTTTCAGATTGCTGGTCTTTGTCGGGGTGGGACCCACCAAGCCAGATCACCTGGCTCCCTTTTTCAGCCCCCTTTTTTTCAGTTGAATGGGTGGCTCTGTCTCCCAGGCGATCCAGGGGGCAGTTGAAATGGCCACCCAGCTTTGTGTGAGTTTTTGTGCAGAGACCTGCTGCGCCGGCTCAGACAGCCATGCTGGAAACTCGTGGTGCTTTTCAGTCCAGGAATCTCCTGGTCTGTGGGCAGTAATATCTCGTTTGGAAATGCAGTGATCACTCACCCTCTGTGGTGTTTTCACTGGGAACTGCACTCCAGAGCTGTTCCTATTCGGCCATCTTGGATCCCCCTTTGCTGTTATTTTAATGGAGATTCAGGGGAGCTAAGTGGATATTCAGTCTGTCAGTGTTAAATGAGACAGTTGTCTGTGATACTTTCTGCTTAGCTCATTTCGTTGACTGTTTCTCCCCTTTCATTTCCCAAGTTTCAGCATATTCTCCTTCTGAAAACTCTCTCCCAGAGCATACTCTCTGCCTCTTTGAAACCAAACTCAGGTTTATCTGCTTGCCCCTCAAAAAGCCAGACACGTGAGAAGTGAAGTTTTGTTTATGGAAGTGCCTACAGCTTGGGAGATAGCCAGACTCAAGTCCCAAAAAGCCGTCTCAAATTTTCAGCCTGGCTAAAGGGGTTTTAAGGTGAAAGGCGGCTTGAAAACTGCACAGGAGTGATGTGGGGTGCAGATCTGTTGGTTGTTTTCTGAAGACTATCTTGAATCAGGGACCATTCGGAGGTCTGGTTGGTTTCCTCTTGGCAGGGGTTGGGTTATGGATTAACTGTGTACCAGCTTCTTCTCAGTAGGGAGAAAATTGCCCACCCCCCGCCGCCCGACCTTTGCTTTATGCCTGGGTTGTATCAAGATTACCCTTTGGAATTCTCAAACAGAGCAGGTAGTTAGATATATATGTAGCAAGAAACAAAGGGAGGGAGCGGTTACTTTTAGAATAAGCTAGCAAACTGGCTGTACCGGTCCCAGGTTCATCTTTCATTCTTGATGTGTGTGCCTCAGTTTCCTCACATGTGAATATGATGATGATGCTCTACATTCCTTTCTGTTTCCTAAGGGCAGTAACTCAAATCTGCGTTTTAAAATGCTTCTGAATGGTTACTGTATAGGCAGCAGTCTCCATATTTATATTTTGACTGATTGTGCTGGAACTTAGAGTAGAAACAACAGATTTCTGTTTTGGTTTGAAATACAGGAAATGGTCAACAAGAGGCTCAGAGTCACATGAGCTTAGTGAAGGAGGAGATGAAAAGAAAAAGCGAGATTCCCGGAAAAGTGGTGGCTTTCTCAATTTGATCAAATCCCGGTCCAAGTCTGAGCGGCCACCAACGATTTTGCTGGCAGAAGAACCTTCCTCACCCAAAGGGGCGGTCAGAAGTCCAGCTGTGGACAGTCCCAAGAAGGACACAAAGGCCGCCGAGCACAATGGCAGTTCTGAACGGATAGAGGAGATAAAAACACCTGACTCCTTAGAAGAGACTCAAGGGGAAGACACGGGGAAGGTGGAACGGAGTGACAGCAAGAGCAGCCCACAGGGAGGGCGGAGGTATGGGGTCCAGGTGATGGGCAGTGGTCTGCTGGCAGAGATGAAAGCCAAGCAAGAGAAGAGAGCTGCGTGTGCACAGAAGGTAAGGGTGGGTCTGTTTTTAATTAATTCATTCATTCATTTGATATATAATAGTTGCACATATTTTCATGGTGCATGTGATATTTTGATGTATGTCCATCATCTGAAAGCATTTAACTTTTCTTTATGCTGGGAATATTCAAATTATCCTCTTCTAGCTATTTTGAATTAGTCAATAGATTATTTTTAACTAGAGTTGCTCTACTGATCTGTCCAATAATAGGTCTTGTTTCTTCTGTCTGCTGTGTTTTTGTACCCATTTTGTACCTCTTTTCATCTCCCCCACGCCCCTACACTTCCTGCCCTCTGGTAACCCCAGTCTACTCCTTGTCTTCGTAAGATAAATGGGAGTTCATTTTTGACTTGGTGGTCCTTGTTTGTGTTTTTGCCCTCACTTGATTTTTGTTTTTTGTGTGAACAATAAAAATAGCCTGTTGGTTGAATAGAAATCCAAAACCAGAACTTACTGCTAAAGAACCTGGAGCACAGACCCCAAAGAAATGGCCACGTTTTCACTTTGGCCGGAGGGTCACACTCTGTGGAGTGCTGGCATTCTAAGGTAGGCTTTGGAGACTCCAGGCTTTTCCCACCTGCCCAGGGGCCTCCTGTGCATGTTGTGGAAGCATGTCAGAGCTGTTCCAAGGTTGGGGGAAACGCTCATACCTGGGGGAAAACACAGCTGAATCCAAATGGAAGACAGGGTAATATTGAAGATAGGTGAACTAACAGAGAAATAAAAATGCAGAAACTAGATGACATATGAAAATGGAAACTATTTTCTAACTTACTCCCTTTTCAAACCAAAGAATTGTTCTCTTTTCAAGCCTAAGAATGCCTTGCTATATTCCAGATTTAAAAGACGAAAAGAAAAACAGTCAAGGTATTCTGTTAGAATTCATTGAATATTTGACCATTGATATATATCATCTGTTGCAACAAAGAAAAACTTCATAGTTTAAAATTTGCTGAGTCCCCCCAAAATCCGACTTAAAACATTATTTATTCTTTGAGCCTCCTTTTGTAGTATGTCTTTTTTTTCTTTCCTTTTCACCTGTTTGCTCCTGTTCTCTGTGAAGGACTGTATCCATGAGATAAGATGAACATACCCATGTTGAAGTCAGGTTATGGTTTCTATGCATTATCTTGAGCTCTTTTATTTTTACACAACTGGTGCTTCAAAGAAAGGAAATTGCATGTGTGTTTATTTGAAGTATCACAATAAAATCCTTCATCCCAGTGAGCCCTGGACTTTCAGAAAGTAAACAATAAGCTACATACCAGGGTTAGGGAGCTCTTTTATACTGCTTCCAAACAAACAATGTTTAAAAATTAAACTCCACTTCCCAGCTGGTCTTACAAGTTTTCACCAAAGTTCTCCCACCAACAGCAACACTGTTTAGCAATTCTCTAATTGCAGATCCCTCCTAACTCACTGAGTAACCTTAGTTGGAAGAGACCATAGAACTATATTCTGCTCCCTTAGCAAAGGTGGCATGGTGTGGCCTTCACTGGTCAGAATTCTGGATAATACTACAACCATGTCATTAGTGAGCCAGATGTCCAAAGAAATGTTTAAATTTTAATCCATTTTGTGAATGTCTTTATAGCAATGAATGTGCGGTTTTCATTAATATGAGGTTTATTTTCAGTTTTTCATGATGAACAGTTTCTTTTTGGTGTAAAGGTGACATGTGCTAGAGTGTTTTATTCATGCACTTTGGATTTGATATATAAATGAGCTTAAAGTGACAAAATCCTTATGGTTTTATGTTTAGGGCTTACACAGTATTAATGTTCTCTTAGCGCCATCTAGTGTCCGTTTAAAACAACCATCGTAAAGAATTCTCGCTATTTACAGTTCAGACCAATCATGGGTCTTCTGTCAAAATCATAATATAATAAACTTTTTCAAAAATTAGCTTTAGAACATTTTTTCCTAAAGTACCATGACTGTATTCTTTATAAAGGTAGCAACAGTTAGCATCAGTGATCAATATACTGTTGATAAAATATATGATGTCTTCACCCTCCTCTGAGTAATTCTCTTTGCATTGTTGACATTTGATATATATATTTAAAGAAAAAGAACTGTAAGTAAGGAGACATGACACTTCATTTATTGACAAAAGAAACAAGCAGCGAATACTTAGAGTTCATATATTTTTCTCTGAGCCACCAAGTCATCTGTTTACACACAGAGGCAATGGGCATTATATTGTTTTATCCTTATTCCCCACAGTCATTTTGGGATTTATAAATAACTTTAAAAATCTGGGAGGAAAAAGAAAACAAATCCCTGGGTTTTTGTAGAGATGAAGGGAAATGAGGTGCCCCGGGTACAGAATTTAAGGAGGTTCTCACGCTCAGATGCCCACCCTGCACTTGAAGGAACCTGAAAGGGAAAGATGTGGAAGGGAACTTCATGGATGGTCCCCAGCCCTGTCCTGCAGACACTTGTCCTGGGCACAGAGGGCTGGCATGGGGCTTCCTTTTTGGGGATCACTTTTCCGTAGTGATGCCAAATAATGTGCCTATTTTAGCTTCAGTGCTTGTGTACACGTTCACTCCTGGAGACCTGCTCACACCTTGCACTCATGACAGTGGAACTTTTGTCATCTTCCTGAGAAATTCCCCAGCCTTCCTGTCACTTGGGTGCTTCCTTCTGATAGGGCCAGCGCTCCTGGGGAGTGTGTGACTGGGGTAGAGTGATGAATTCAGCGAGTGAGGCTTATCTCACCTGCATTTCAAATAATCTTTCCTCTATCATCAAACACAGTTTAAAGCCAGGAACTGGCTGCAGAGTTTTTTGGTTTGTCAGAAGGCTGAGATGAGGGGGAACCAGCAGTCCGAAGGTCAGACTGCCTCGGGAATCATCATACGTCCTGGTCGACTGGTCCACCTTGTTTTTGCTTGTTAGACAAGAGGTAGATGTAGACCACCTTTGTCAATATAATTCTCGGATATTATGAAGCAAACACCAGACTTTGCTTTGTATGTCTTTTGTTTGTATGTAAATGCCTCAGTCTAGTGTAGATTTTCTAAACTTTGTACTCCTACCCCAAGACAGTGGCGTTTTACTTTCCCCACCATCAACGTCTTCACTGTCACTAATTCCTTCCACCTGCAGATTTTTAAAACATGTATTCAGTCCTGTTCATCTGTATTTGCCTCCTAAATAATCGATTTGTGTCTGTGGTTCTGCCTCAAAGCAAGGAAGACCCTGCTTATTTCAGGACCCTTTTCACCTGTATTATAATTGACGTTGGAAAGGTTTCTGCAGCTTTGGAAATTAGGTTTTTTTAAATAGATAAGGTTTTGCTCTGTCACCCAGGCTGGAGTGCATTGGCAAGATTATAGTTCACTGCAGCTTCGAACTCCTGGGTCTGTCAGGTGATCCTCCTGCCTCAGTCTCCTGAGTAGCTGGGATTTAAGATGCATGCCACCATGCCTTGCTAATTTTTCTATTTTTTGCAGAGAAGGGGGGGTGGTCTCACTATGTTGCCTAGGCAGGTCTCGAACTCGTGACCTCAGGCAATTCTCCCATCTCAGTCTCCTGAAGTGCTGAGATAGATTACAGGCATGGACCACTTCACCCAGCCAAAACTAGAATTTTGGAAAGCAAACCTAGAGCAGGTTCTGTAAATTTCTAGTGTGTAAGTGCCCATATCACATGAAGCATCAGGAACTGCAAATCCTGCAGAGACGTTCAACAAGAAAAGCAGGAAAGGTCACCAAGCTCACTGACTTTCTCGACCCCATGCATCTCTTACCTGTGAGGGGCCTTCCCAGGAACCAAACAGGCCACACTTTGGACCCCAGAGCCTCAGCTGTAAACACAGAACAGAATGTGTTTCTCACAGCTTTGTCCCAGCAGGAGAGCCTACAGAGATAGGTCACGCACAGTCACCATGACAGCAGCTGAGGGAAGGAGCCCTTATTTGCTGTTATTTATCATCTGCTTTGCCTTTTCACTTTTGCATTAAATAAATGTGCATTTCTGGTGCTTGAATTTTTTAGAAGCTTGGGAATGATGCTGTATCCCAGGATCCTTCCAGCCCAGCCTTGAGCAGCGGAGAACGGTTGGATGGAGGTGGGGCAGGTGAGTCAGACCATTGCCTTCACCCTCTTGTGAAAAGCACTTACCCTCTGATTGCAGGAGTCACATGTGATTGACAGAAGAAAAATTTAAATGAGGAGCAAGAACTGATCTCTTTGTTGTGCGTTCTCAGCCATGGCCTGAAAGACCACATCCTTTCACGTGCCCCACCTTCCCCTGGGGCGCATCCAGTAGCCTTGTGCCTGGACAGGGCACTTTTTGATTTCCCAAAGGAAGAAAATTCTGCTTTTTGATTGCAAACTCCTAAACTTCGAGCATTTTGGCAAAGTTGGGGTTGGGAGCGGCGCACAGGATGATGGCTGATGTATTAAGAATAGGCCGTGCATGATATATGGAAGATGGGTGGCTATCTTATTTGGTATGAACCATATGCTTCCCTTGCAGCTTGAATATGCATGAAATCCAATATCCCTTGTTCCTCTAACTTTTTAGGTATAATAGAATAAGAAAATATCTTAGATGAAAACTGAAGAGTAACGGGTTAACTCTATGATAGCATCCTCATTTTGCTGTTTGAGATTCTTATGCTTAGCTACAGTATCTTTGTGCAGTAAGAGTTGGATGATAAATCACATTTCATGGGCTTATTTTTGCCAGTTGTCTTGTTAAATTAAGGCAGCAGCATGGATGGAAGTGGGGAATGAGATGACATTTCTGGAGGTGTTCTCACTAAACATGAGATTGCAGCCATCAGCATCACCCTCCTCACTCAGAATCTGCAGTCAGAGCCCTAACTGCTTGTTGTCCAGAAGCAAGGCACTTACATTTGGTTATACTTTACCTTGTGCCAGATCTGAGAAAGACCCGGACGCTTCAGATGCCGGAAGAACCACTGCTTTCCTTGTATGTAATTACGGCACTGTACACTATTAAATGTAAAAGCTTGTCACCTCTGGAATAGTAAGGGGTGATCAGAAAAGAACCAGAAAGTTTATTCCTTTTCTCCAGAGACCATTACACTTCCTTCAGCATGTTTTGATTTTAAAAACATGCTAGAACGGCATACTCTGTCTTAAAATATCCATGATGAGAAACGATGGCAAATGATTATAGCAGTTTGTACCAGACTTCTAGCTTCAAGATATTGGCTTCTTTGAGCTTTGATTTTTTATAGTGTCTTTTCATCTTAGTGCCTAAACTGCACCCAGGTCTTCCAGAGAACCGCTTTGGTTTGGGAACACCAGAAAAGAGCACCAAAGCAGAACCCAGAGTGGAAGCAGGCTCCAGGTCTCGTAGCTCATCTGGCACACCTACCAGTCCGAAGCCCCTCCTGCAGTCCCCCAAACCCAGTCTGGGAGCACGGCCCGTCATCCCGCAGAAACCGAGAGCCGCCTCACGGCCTGGTAAGAGTTTTGCAGTTAGAACCAGCTGGATCAGACTTTGCAGGTAGTTTCAGGGTCTGCTGACGAGCAAGGTCCATCAACATCTGCAGGAAGGAATCACAAGAAACCTGTGCTGAGCTGTGAAAGTGATGAGAGCTGAGGGATTCCTTTCTTCAGTGCTGAGGCCCACCATGTGTGAAAGCTGGGGACTCTGAGAGTGTCTTTGCGTTCAGAGGTGCAGGCTGGTTAGTAGGCAAGACAAGGAAATCAGTCTTTTGTCACATTGACCCATCTTCAGTGCTTGGCTTGGCTCTCCAATCTCTGTCTCCAGGGTGTTCAGACACTTGGAAAAGCAGCAGATCAAGGATGAAGGCTCCAAATGGGGAAAACTCTGCAGTTTGTATGCCATATTCTGTGATATATCTAGGGTTTAGAACAAGACTGGGCGAACAATGGGCCCGTTTTTGTAAATAGTTTTACTGGACACAGCCATAGGACTTGCACCGGTGTCATCTCTGGCTGTGTCTGGCTACAGTGGCAGAGTGGTGTACTTGCAACAGGGCCATATGGTCTGCAGAGTGTAAAATATTTACTCTTGAGCCCTTTACAAAAAAGTTTGCTGACTTTTACTTCAGAGCATCCAATGATAGAAGAAATTTAAAAAGATTAGAAATTGATTGGCCTTCACCTTATTCTCTCCTGCACAGAAGAAGGCCAGGTGTGGTAGTACACACTTGTAATCCCTGCTACTTGGGAGGGTGAGGTGGGAGAATCGCGTGAGCCTGGAGTTTACGCTGTAATACACTGTGATCACACCACTGCACTCCAGCCTCTGTGACAAGACCCTATCTCTTTTTTTTTTTTTTTTTTTTTTTAAAGAAAGACCATGTTAGGGTTTTTTTTTTAACTTTCCATTATAAGAATTTTCAAACATATACAAAAGTAGGATAGGTAATATAATGAAACTTGTATCTATTCTTCAACTCTTCCCCTCGTTCTCCCACAAAAGTAAGGCAAACAGAGATAAAAAACATATATAGTCAATCATCATGGCTAATCTTTGAGCACTTAGCTGTGTCCTTGGCACTGTTGTAAGTGGTTTATGATGCACTCTCAGTATCCTCATCCTCATCACTGCTCCGTTTTACCAATGAGGAATAGGAGGCACAGAGATACTGAGTTTGCCAAGCCACGCAGCTGGTGTGTCTGTGGAGCCGCCAGACGCTCGGACTCCACCAGCTGTCATGGTAACTGTGTTTCTATTGACCTCTCCCCCATGGACATGCATTTTGTAAAGTAGGATGCACAGCTCATCCTAATAATTGATCAATGTGCAGATGATTTGGGCAGAATGAGAAAAAAGGTAGAATCCTGTGTGTTCAGACTTCTTCCACTTGTGGGTCTTTCCCATATTCCGTCATGTATTTTTTTCATTTCCCTAGTGGCCAGCCTGGACAATACTCCCTGGCCTTCATAGCCCATCGATCCCTTGAGAAAACCAGTGACCCGTCTCCAAAGAGAAGCCACAAAGAAAAGGACCCTACTGGCTTTACCTCAAGGAACTGAGCCTTGAAGCAAACCCCTTAGGACTTCCTAATTTTACTCAAAACTTTTTCACAAATCAAACACCAAAACGTTCTTGGTACACACAAAATGTCATCATAAAGAAGGAGTGGAGAGAGTGGAGGAAGAGAAAACAGAAAAATTTTTTAATGGAAAGCAAATAAGTACTCAGAAGGAGGCTTGCTCTTAACATTGTCATCAGCTGTGTGTGTCTCTAGTCTGCAGTGAAGAAATAGTTCTTATAAAATGAATCTAACCTAGTCTGTAGAGTACAGTGGGCCCCTCTTATCCTAGGTCTTGCTTTTTTCAGTTTTCAGTTATTCATGGTGCAGTATATTAAGATACTTTGAGAGAGAGAAAGACCGCATTCTATTACAGTATATTGTTATAACTATTATTAGGTTTTACTGTTAATCTCTTACTGTGCCTTATTTATACATTAAACTATATCACAGGTGTGTATAGGAAAAAACACAGCTTATGCAGGATTCAGCACTATGCCAGGTTTCAGGCATCCATTGGAGGTGTTGGAGTGTATCCCGTGTGGATAAAGGCGGACCACTGTATATTAGCTCCCCATTTTCTCATGCTGAATATAAAACTAGCGGAATCCCCAGTGTTCTGCTATGAGAAGTTTTGTTTTGTTTACTTACTGAACACGTTCATTTATTTCATAGCACTTAGTCTATCAAGAATGATGTTAAGAAACTTGTTTTTATAGAGCTTGAGAATTTAGCAGCCATTTTCAAATACACTATCGCATTCCCTCTCCACCACAGCTCTGACAGATTGTGAAGGTAGATAGAGTTATCTTCACCTGTCTTATCACATCCCTGCTTATTTGTTTAAGCAAGTTGGCGACTGGAAGTGTAAGACTGAAGAGAACCTGGCTGTAGGTTGTCTTCTTTGTGCACAGACACTCACACACCAACTTAGGAATTGCCTTGCTGGTAACAGCAGAGGAAGGAGCATGATCCAGTAGTCAGGGGTGTCCAGTTTTTGGCTTCCCTGGGCCAACTTGGAAGAATAAGAATTGTCTTGGGACACGCACAATATACTAACAATAACAGATGATTAGTTAAAAAAAAAAAAAAAAGCAAAAAAAATTATGTAATGTTTTAAGAAAGTTTACAAGTTTGTGCTGGGCTGCATTCAAAGGTATCCTGGGCCACATCCTTGTCCAATCCTGTGGGCCATGGTTTGGACAAGCTTTTGGTAGAGCCATCCTTTCAGTTAGGGCGAAACATTGATGGTTTTTGAATTAAGAGACTAGAATTCTAGTCCTAGCTATTTCGTTGTCTTTTTAGTTTTTAATCTCGTCATTTATCCAGTGACCAGTCTTTTCTGGTTCTAAAAGGCCATGATTCCAAATTATTGTTAGTGATCTACGTATGTACATGCATGCATGCATACAGACACACATGCACAGACACGTATAGATAACTGTTGTACTGGATTTTACAACGGGTAAAGACAGTGGCTTGTAAATATTACTTGTTTTATGAAAACCAAATAGCCTTGGTGTTTAAGTCAGAAGGAACATGAGGTTCACTTACAGTCTGATTTTCAAATGTCAGCGCTTTTAAATTCTTGATCTACAGGATAGATTCATATCTGTGCAGATAGTAACTTTTTATAACTATTCATTGTTTTTCCCTTTTGTTTGTGGATATTACTTCACTGAGCCAAAACACAAAATTAATTTTTAGCCAGAGAAATTCTGCAGTGCTCTATTTTTTTAAATGATTTATTTATATATAGATTTACCAGGCTTCATGTTCTTGGAATCCAGTTTGTGGAACAGGTTGATTCATGTGTTTGTGTCTCCTTAGACGACATTCCAGACTCTCCCTCTGGCCCGAAAGTTGCTCTTCTTCCACCTGTCCTGAAAAAAGTTCCTTCAGACAAGGAGAGAGATGGCCAGAGTAGCCCCCAGCCCAGCCCCAGGACATTTCCACAGGAAGGTAAGGATTTCAATATAGAGAAATTCATTCTGGACTTCACTCATATCTTAGAGTTTGTTAAAGTCAACATCCCTTGGGTTAAACTTTTGGAAATGGAGTAGTTTCTTAGTTCAGAAGCTTGACTCAGCATTGTTGATGACATTGGATCTTAATGACAAATGAAAAAAAAAAAACAGCCAAGACACCCAACCCAAGGGTCTAATTTCTTTGCAAGAATAATTCCTAGATGTTTCTGAATTGACTTCCACCATGTTAAGAGCTCCTTAAAGATGATTTTGTGTTGTATTTGGGGCTACCTCTAGATTTCTGAGTCCCATTATTTTCAACAAAATATTTTCCTAGTTGTAGTAGATCACTACTGCTGTAGTTCAGGAGCCACACTGCCCGGCCTGAGCTACCTTGCAGCCCAGTGTGCTGGCTCGGTCACAAGGTCAGACACTCCTCACTCTCAGAAGTGTGGTGCAGACATGGACATTCTCAGGGCGTCATTGCACCAATTTGCTCCTTCTAATTTGCTGAGGTGGAAGCACAGCAAGCTACTCCTGTGATGAGAATGCTTTCTTCTCAAATCAGATCGAGCTGTCACCAGTTATTATCAGAGGTGAGGCATGGTTGTGGCTTCGGCACCCATGCCATTTCTTTTGTAAGTAATATTCTTATCCAGAATAAGCTAATCATAGACATCATCCTGATGTGTTACTGACTTTTGGGTTCTGTCCTATCTAATGTGTAGTGTAAATGCCATCTCTGAGCCCCACCTGTAAGGAAATTCTAGAGTCACACCAGTCACCTACACCCAGAAGGCTGTCATTATGGTTTGGGAGTTGCTATGTTTTATTTTAGATTTATTTAATGCTTTAGAATTCTTTGATCTCTCTGACTCTGTTCTCTTCCTGTATTGGCCTATTTTCTTTTATTGGTAATAGCATTGGGTTGAAGTTAATAGAAAGTGTCACTGAATACTGTCTTTGTGGCTTGGAAGTCTAATGACAACAATAACACTGCCTGCTTTCTCATCTCCATCCTACAGATTTATTTGGTGGGTAGAAGTTTCACTCACCTATTTGCCATAAATAAAAGATGGTGGGGTTGAAACCAAAGCTGCTAAACCACTTCCGTCAAATAGAGAAACTAAAGCTTTTGAAAGGTAGCTGGTATCTGTAGTCATTTAACATGAGACAGATAAATACAGGATTCAGTATAATAATCAAAGCCTTTGGAAGACTTGTTATAAAGAAAGGACCTTTGTTGGTGCCAGCTCAGAGAGACTTGAGATGGCAAGTACTCTGTGACAGTCCAGTTCTCACCACCGAGTTCCTCCCCTATTCCTACCCTCATTTTCCATCCTTTCTGCAACTGCTGACTTTACATTTTTGCTTTTAAGGAAGCGTTGAAAATGCCCAAAAGATTCAGTTGGAGAGAAAAAGGAAAGTGACGAAGAGGTGGCAGGGCCAAGTAGGAATGTTCGTTCATCTTGTCCAAAGCAGTTGAAATACTGAAGGATTTGCAGAAATAGAAGAAAAAAGATCAGAAGGTTGAATCCAAAAATCATTGTTTTAGCATTTCTGGAAAATGATGTTTTCTAGATGTCTATAGAGATCAAAATGGGGCCTCGAGTAACCCACTAGCCTCACAAGTACAAATGTGTAGCGTGGAGCCTCTCTAGTTAACAAAGTCGGGGAGGTACTGGATACTACTGCAGGCTTTTAGCTGCTCTGAAAAAGTCGAGTGTTCTTTCCTCAGGAAGTTAGAAATAGAATGTGTTGCTCCTTAAATGTTTCAGAGCTTTAGGGGTAGATGTTTGATTTCCTTCCTCATCCTTCTCCCTCCCCCAGTAGCAAGTCTTAGGAATGGCTCACACTCCCTTCTTTCCAGTCAGGCAGTAGGGATGGCTGAGCTGTGGAGACCGTGAGTCTCCTATCTGGGATCCAGAATAAGGTAATCATAGACATCATCCTGATGTTACCACTTGGTATTGAAATTGAACTGAAAATATACATGAAGTCTGGGAATAATCTGTAGATGTCTGAGGTGGTAAGATTTTGACTTTATTTATCAGCTTGTCTGCTAAGGTGGCCCAGAAATGGCAGCCACTTGTGAGTTCTCTTTTTCTTTATAAACTGTCCCTATTGTGCTCCTTTCTGTTTTCTTATCTATTATTCATGCTGGTTATTTCATTACTTTGTTTCCCTGTTCTTTGCCTCCCTTTGGACTAGCGTGCCCAACTAATTTCTGAAACAGGTAAATTGCTATGATTCTTCTGGATTATTCTGTAGTGAATGTGATTTTCATTAATCCATTGTGGAATCAAAATGGTAATACTGGGGCCTTTTTATTAATACTTTTTTGGGGCAGACTCAGAGCTCACCTCATTTTGCACGACATTTCCATAATGTTGGCTGTTGAATTCTGTAGATAATGATATATATCTGCCCAGGACCAACACTGTAGGTTCCTTGAATCCTAAGTGGGGTGGGTAAGTTGATATTTAATTTTTAATATTTCTATTTTTAAATATTAATGTCAACACATTGATGTATGTGCTAATATAAAGGGTAAAATAAATCCCTTTTCCTCAGTAGTGCAAAGAGGAGATTATTACAAAAGACATTCAGATCATGACAGTGGCAAGCCTTCCAGTAGAGGGAAAAGATCTTCAAAACTGTCCTCCACCATTGCAGAAGAGGAAGTGAATGCAATTGGGCACAGGAAGTCACAGCCAACAAATGGTTAGAGCCTTCGATTATCATCCCTCGCTGACCCCGAAGCTTATGAACTGGCACTAACAAAAACAAACTTTAATTGAGTAACTTCTGTCATGGGACTGTGTCAGGGATTAGTCATACAAGAGAGTTTTGTTTGCTTTTTTGGTTTTTCTAAATCTCAACAGGATGGTCCTTTTATTTGAGGCAAATATATATATATATATATATATATATATATATATATATATATATATATACTGACTTAAAAATCTAAAATTAGAAATTCTTATGAGGAAGATCAAGTTACTCTGGTGACTTGTCCTTTCAAATTTTGGTGATCATGCAAGTTGATTTTTATAATTGGCATTAGACCTCCTGTTCTCTTCCTTTATAGCTTTACTCTCCTGTTAGGTTTTAACTGTAGTTGGATCAGAGATTTTTAGAATGACAGAGGTTATATCCTTAGAGAATACTGGCCTAAACAACTTACACCCTTTCAGGAAGGGATCAGTAAAAAGTCACTGACTCGATGCAGACATTGGGTCATGCACGTGATCTTTCAGTGGCCATTTTATCACCCTTAGTAAGAAGGAAAAAGTACCAATTAACTTGTCAACCTTCAGGAACAGTTTATTCCATTTTCTAGGAGGTACTCTCTGACTTCTGTCTTTCATCTGGCCCTGTAGTAAATTCTGTAATGTTCTGTTCAGGTGAGAACCATCCCAAGAGACAAAAAGGAGACAGATTTCAAATCAGCTTTGCCATCCAGTGGGAAATTTAAGAACAAGTATTGCTGACTCAGACAAAAAAATGTCATTTTTGTGCCTAAAGTACTCATCTCCTCCCTGGTTAATATAACTTTTTATCAATATGATCTCCAAAATCCTTTAAAGGAAATCTTAGTATCTTTAAAGGACTTCTGCTTTTGGAATGTGGCTCTTTTCTTCTTATAAAACCATATGAGGATAATAGATGTATATATTTAGGCTCCCGGGAATTATATGTGGCCCAGCATTCAGGCTGTAACAACATGCCCTGCACTGCCTCCCAAGAAAGCATTTCAGAATACAAGCTAATGGGAGTGACCTTATAGGGATACCTTCTCTGTATTGCAAAGGGATAAACCAGTCTCGAATTTTCACTCTTTACTATTGATGATAAAACACTTCACAGCTTAACAGCCCAATGAGTTATGATACCTGAAGTGGAAACTGTTGTGTTTGAGAACTTTCCCTGATACAGGTTTTAAAACAAAAAAGCATTACCAACTGCCTGCCAGGGACAACGTTTGGAGCCTGCCTTCTCAGTCAGTTCCATGAGCTCAGCCACGTATGCTCACTTGCCTGGGGTTCCAGCATGTACTAGACAGGTGGTGGGGTGGGTTAAAGACACCACTGAGAGCGTAAAGCAAAGTCTATAGGACACATAAAGATAAAACATTCTGTTTGGGCCAGGTAGCTCCTGCCCTAGAGAAAGCCAATTGAGTTGACCCTTTACTTTTATAGAAATTCCTATATAGATTTGCTTATAGACACATAGTTACAATAACTCCTCTCTACATGAAAGTTTCTGTCACATTACCAGAAAAATCTCTATCTTCAGTCCTAGAAAAGTTACATAAATAAATACCTAAGACATTTATTTTCTGATGAGTTATTTTTGAGAATTTATTAGGCCAGAATCTCTGTCTCTGTATTGCCCCTTTTGTTAAGAACACCTAAGATTGCATACATGTTTTTAGATTCTGGAGCTTTATATTTGAACTGTTGTTTTCATTGACTTATGTCACTCAGTTATTAACAAAGCACCACTGACGCAATGTTCCTTCTTCAAGAGGCCACTAAAAGCACTTTATACGACACAAAAAGAGGTGCACCCTCCCCGCCCACCACTGCCGCCCAGTGCCCACTGATCATCCAGTGAGGCTTTGTGTTAGACTAAAAAGGGTAGAAACACAGAGATAACCCAAATTATAGAAAAGCAAGGAGAAGAAATTCTATATCTTTCTCAGATTTATTCATGACCTGCTTAGCTTAAAATTCTCGTTGTGAGGGGCTGGTCAAATTCTGATGGAATTAAATGGGACCATCTTGTATTTACTTTTATGCTTTGATTTCTTGAAATAATGACAGGCATTAAGAAGTAATTTTTACAGGAGCTTCAATTTAAGTGATTTTATGAATAATATTTTAATTATGTTTTGTTAGTGCCGATTCCTAGCAGTTGACTGTCTTCACCTTTGAGAACTGCGCAGCAGTCTGCTTTCTGAATAGTTCCTGGTTAAAAAAAAAACACTTAGTAGATCAATTCTATTAAATAATCGCATATACTTTCTTTTAAGTCTTTTAAGAGCAGCTTTGTTTACACTAAAACAGCCTTCTTATTTTCCTAAATCATGTATTCATGAAAAAAACAGAGGCTATTCTCAAATACTGTTCTCAAAGCATGCTGCATCATGAATATTATGTTTTAATTGTGTGGCTATTATATTGATTTTGACAGTTAAAATGCTTAATTTCTTTTACTGGAAATATTTGTAAGCACACTTTTTGCATTTCATATCATTTCCTCTCTACATTTAATTATAAGTTGTTATGTTTTTGTAACAGTGTATCCTGTTTTCTTCAAGAAAATGATTTTGGCTTTGAATGCAATGTAATGGCTTCTTTTGTACAGGGCATCTGATTCTGAGATTCCTTTTCTATGTCACTTGTCCTTCCATCATCCAAGCTGCAGCCAGTGAATACTTGGCTGTGACTTGCAGACTCTAAGCCAGTACTCTGCTCTGCTTTACCACTAGATTCAAGTCCTACTTCCCCTAAAAGAGTTCTTGAAGATAAATTTAACGGTTGGCATTTTGGGCTCTTGCTAGAAAGTATAAAAAATCAGGGCCAACTACTGAATGCTATTTTAAGGTCATAGTGTTTTTCTTGTGGAAAATATGGATGTCAGTGGAGCTCACAACAGAGAAAATACCAAATTTTTATGATTCTCTCTGCATTTGTATGAATATTTCAGATGCTTTAAAATTATCGCATATATGCAATGTCAAATCATCTTCAAGAATGACAGATTTCATGTTCAAGCCTCTCTGTAACAATTATCGCCACTAGAGACAGGATGTATGTATACATGGAGTGTTTGTGTTGAATAATTACCTGTTCAGTTACTCAATTAACTTTAATAGTGTGTAAAATGGGTGATAAATATGTGTATAGACACATGCTTAGAGATGCTCCAGCACTCTTAATACTTACATTGAAGAAGTGTTTGTGGAATAATCGGATTTTTTTTTTTACCCTGTTAAAATCAAGCATTAAATCAAGATGCCTAAGAGGAGCTCTGAATTTGTAAAAAGTCTAAATCTTATAAATATTTAAAAAATAAATTCTAGCCAGGCATAGTGGTTCACATCTGTAATCCCAGCACTTTGGGAGGCTGAGACTGGAGGATGGCTTGAGGCCAGGAATTTGAGACCAGCCTGGGCAACAAATGAAACTCTGTCTGTACAAAAATAAAAAATCAGCTGGGTGTGGTGAGGTACACCTGTAGCCTCCCCTACTCTGGAGGCTAAGACAGGGGGAGCACTGGAGCTCAGGAGTTTGAGGCTACAGTGAGCTATGACTGAGCCAAGTGAATTCCAGCCTGGACAACACTCAGTATCTATAAATGGATAAATGCGTAAATGCTTGCATGCTTACATACATGCATACATTCCTTCTGGAGTTTTAAGTTTCAAACAGACATAATTCTATTTAGACCATCCTTTAATAGAGGCCTGCCTAAACCGACTTTAGTATAGTTGTAGTTAACATCTTAATTACATGGAATCAAATAGATGTTCCCTTAGGGCTGGAAAACAAACAGCAAAGAAGGTCCCCCTACAAAGTCGTTCTCATTAGGGATCTGGACTGATAAGGCTGGAGACTAACAGCCTGCTTTGACTTTCAGGCTCATCACATTAATTGTATAACTTTAGCTCCTTGATCTCATTAGTTTTTCTGTCCTTGAATGGTGCTTACCTCCTGGACTATGAACATGTCAGGCTGGTACTAGTCTCATCACATGCGCAATCAAAATTGGTAGAGTTTAATCAATGGAGGTGAATATACTTAGAATGAATTTCTAAATAAAGTCACTACCATAGTGAAATTCTTTGACAGCCCCCTTGAAAGAATATGTCATCTTTCCCCCTACAGCCCCTGAGTCCTGGAGAACTCTGAAGCCTGGTGTCAGTGACTCAAAAGAATCAACATTTAGGTAGAGACTGAGGGACAGCCTACTTTTTGCAGGAAGATTTCTGTGTTGGATATCTTTGAATTTTAATCATGCCTGCTGTAATGACCCTGGTCTATAGGGTTGTCTCAGGTTTCTGTTACGTGAACATTTTTGGTTACTTGAATTTCTCCATTGTTAGAAGGTACTCTTATGTCATGTCATACAACATGAATTAGACCTGAGATTGCCAGCAAACAAAAATATTGGGAAGAATGAAAAGTTTGCTTATCCTTTAAATCTAAGAATTAGAACAATTGTATTTGCTCTGAAGACAAATGAGCAGTATACTATATTTATTTCTTCCCTTGAACTTACAGTGTGTTTTTGAGTCATTTGATAGAGATGAACAACTTAGTCTGGTTTTAAAAAAATGAAAAAATATTTTCTAGCATATCTCACAAGAAATGCTCTAGTTTGAGGTTGGGTTTACTGCAAAATGTTTTCAGGATAAAGATAATATAAATCTTCCCTACTTTCTTTTGTTCTCAGTAATTAAAGGATTCCTGTCTATTAGTATCAAATTGGTTTTGTGATAAAGGGCAAAATATTTATAGACGTTTACTCACCTTCATTTTCCAAACCTGGCCTACTGACAGCTTTGAAAGGACCAAACAAGTGCATTTAATTTTTTTTACCCAACCCAAGCATAAAAATAGAAATTGCACTTCAGTTTGGGTGACAGAGCCACCCCTTGTTTCTAAAAAGAAAAAGAAAAAATAATAGAAATCAATGATAATATTTGTTTGTTGCTGAGAATTTGCCCGAAGCTGTTGGACATAAAGAAGACACAATTTAAGAAATTACATACTTTATTATCAGATTTGAAAAGTTTTTTCTTTTCAGAATTTTGAGTCATTTCAATTTAATTTCATTAGCTAAAAATTTAAATTTTTATTGTCTAAATACCAGAATCTGGCTCTAATACCAGTATTTGCAGGAGAAGTACTCTATTAGGTTTGCATTTTAACTATTAGGTTTAAGGAGCTTTCACTTCCTGAAATCCTCTTCCGTGGGTTAAACATTTTAATAGCCAGCTCCTGACAATATGAGTTTTTTTTTTTTTTTAGGAGAATGCAAACATCAAGTGATTAGAAGCATCAGGTGAATCCTATAGTTTTAAAGGACTGATGAAATGTGTTCCTGTTTGGATCATTTGAACTTCCGAGTGATGAGATAGCTGTATTCTTTCTTCAGGCTGCACAAAGCGTGTGGGTTTAGTATTTTTAGCTCAAAAGCTGTCTATGCAATAGACAAGATGAATAGTGTTTGATAATCCTTAATAGCTATGCTGGAGTACGGCATTCGAACCTTTTCCCCAGGTATCATAGCAGTGAAGTCATGTTCTAGTTGGAAAGAACATGGGCTTTGGAGAGACAGATCTTGTTTAAATCCTGGTTTCAGCTTTACAAAACCTACCTTACAGAAGGCAATTGTGAGGAACCGCGATAATAAAACAGTGAGTGCCTAACATACAACAGAGGCTCCGTTCCAGTAATGATTCTCCCATCATTGCTTTGTAAAGCCTCGGTAGATTCCTCATAATTATGTGTAATCAGAGCAGGCAACAATTATGGTAATTCTTTTACTTGGAGGGTGATTCCAAAATGGTTGAATGTGGCATAGGCAGTATTTAATGCATTTTCACCAGACTTCATTCGTTTCGTAGAGGGTGAAACTAAGGTTTTCTGAGTCACAGAAAGGTCTGACAAAGATTTCTGGGGACTTTGCTGATATCCTGCCCCACAGGCAGGAATGACAAAGCCTAAATCATCTGCAGAAGGCATCTAGTGGGATATCTGTCCAGTCAGCTTCTCGTCAAGGCTCTGTCTGCCCTGTTCTGTCTGCTGCGTGAGGGTGCAGATGCGGCTGAGGAGGTCACCAGGGGCAGAACAGCTTTAAAGCCATCTTCCCTCCTGGCATCCCCCTCCACTTCCCCACCATCCTTTCCTGAGGGGTCCTCACCTCAGGTTCTTGTCCACATCTGTGAGAGGTTCACGCTGTCATAGACTGTGTTTTTGTGTGTGTTTTCTCGTTTTGTTTCTGCTTTGTTGGTTTATTTTACATTTCTGTCTAGAGTCTCTAAACATAATAGCCAGTTTGTTTCTGAGAAAGTTCACCCTGACCCCCTCTCCTCCCCCAAATCTTCAAGACTCGTGCATCTCAGCCCATTGTCAGTCAGACCATTGATATTACTTTGTCAATAAACTGTGCGACTTCCTTTTCTATTTCAGTTTCAAGGAGAAGCTGGGGCCAGCAGGCCCAGGAGTATCAAGAACAAAAGCAACGGTCCTCCAGTAAAGATGGCCATCAAGGCAGCAAATCTAGTGACTCCGGGGAAGAAGCAGAAAAAGAGTTTATTTTTGTGTGAAGGTCACCCATGTGGAAGTCTTCCTGTGCGGGGTGCTCTGGTAGTCATCAGAGAGGAAAGGGGCAGCATCTCTTCTTCCCAGGCGTTCTTCTCTCGGTGCTTTATTCTCTTGTTTTTTCTTCTTTTTTCTTTATTTCTCCCCCTACCCCATCCCCTGCCTTTTTTTTTTTTTTTAATAGAAACAAATCCATTTCTTCGTAATCAAAGCACATTTCTTTGGTCTTCCTCCAACCCTTGGCATTTGATTTCTAAACATTCCTTCATATGCCTTTAATGAAAGCCAGCAATTATTCCATGGGCCCTACTTGAATTTCTCTGAGGCAGCTACAGATTGCCCTGCAAGATGAGTTTTTGGAGATAAATGAAATAACTGGACACACACTCACACAAGTAACACCACAGCAGACCACGGAGTACTGTTGAGTGTACCTGTGTCAAATCTGCACAGGACTCCATATAGCAATTTATTCTTGATGTATGCAATTGCACATTGTAATTATATTAACAGAGCACACTAATAATTTGTATAAATTATATATATTAGATCTTGGGTATGGTTTTTACATTCTCCCATGGGAAACTTCTTCCTTCCTGATGTGGAATTGTACGTTTAAAGCTTGGTTGGTGACCTTTGCATACCATCAACGAGCACAGCTGAGAACAGAGTGAGAAAGCCCACGGCTGATTTTACCATATGCCCAGATTAATGTATATAGTTGATTGGAATGAGGTTTTATGAATATTCATGTTTTTGAAGGCCTTTAATTTCTGTCTGCATATTAGCTTTTAATGTGTGATTTTAAGAGAGAATACTTTGACACCTGTAAAAATCAAAATACTACTCTTTATAAGACATTTCACAAATATTCACTTACATTACAGGCTGGAAGTATTTTATTCATATGTATATTTATACCAATAAAATGATTTTACAAGTGGAATTTGGATGTTCTCCAGTTACATTTTTAGTTCGGACTAGCTTAGGGTGGTGAACTTTGGTTTTGTTGCCAAAATCCAAAATAATCAAAGTTCTCAGATAACCAGTCTGGGAACCATTACCTTCAAAATAAAGATAACTTACTAATGCCACTGCCTGTTTTCACCTCTGGGAAAAATGATAAAATTTATCAGAAGAACATAGAATTATGAGTTTGATGGTGCTCCCATTACCATGAATAAGGGTCATATGAGGGATGCAAGTATGCAAAGAAGAGTGGTTTGAAGAGTTGCAGGCAGTGGTTATCTGTTGGAAAGAAGAATGATAGAAGGTGGGTTGGCATGACATGGCTGTTTCCCTCACCATCCTCCTCCACCTGTGTGCCTGGCATATGAGTAAGTGCCCATAATGTAGACCGGATGGTTTGCTGCCTTTGCATGACCTCGTGAGGGCGGAAAGACAGAGGATTGGTTCCTTCAGCTGTAGCTCTGCTGTCATCAGTGCTGATGGGAATAAGCACCCTCATGGCTGCCACACTGGGAGAAGCATCAGAAGACAAAGATGGGCAGGACGCCTCCATGAGCTAAAGGCTGTGAGGAAACAGACCCATAACCCAACCAGAAACAATACGGTATGACGGAACCATACTCGTTACAAACAGTGGTGTGGAAAGGGGGTTACGTCTGCCTGTGCTGCTGAGGAACCTCAGAGGAGGCAATGTTTGTGCAAGGCCTTGAAGTCATCCCTTCCTAAGTACAGGTACAGTGTCTGATTCTTAGTCGTACCCCCTGTAAATGTACGATGTGACCCATATTAGACCATAGAGAATATTAGGAAGACACAGAAAGTGCTCACAGAGCAGTCAAGTTCACATTCCCCGAGACTGCTGTGTGGTAGAAGGCACACGTGCTGCTGGTTAGGACCTCTCTCTGGGTTTCAGCGTAATAACTATTCTCAAAGAGACAGTCGAGAGAAGCCCGGATAGTGAATAGCCTTGGTGCTTTACTACGTAGTTGGATCCTGACTCTGTGCAGTAGAAGCCATTGCATTTTTTAAAGCAATGATGTAATCAGAGCTAAGATGTATAGAGATAAACCCTATAGATTAGAGGCAGGCATCCAGTGAGGTGGCTGAGCAAGGATCCTTAATCATTTTCCCTCTGCTTGTGGTGGTCAAGAGGTGCCCACTCAGATGCTCCTTCAAGAGAACTTGGCTATGGGGAGCAGGTGGGGGCCGACCATAGCTAACAGGAGCCAGCTGCCACACCTCAGATCCTCTACAGGGGTCATGCTGCAGCTAGGCCACACGCACTCCCCTGGCTTCTCCCTGCCAACCCCCAAGGATGCTTGGTCCCCTAGGGCTGCCCAACACAGGACTCTGCTGAGCAACTCTTGCTGTAGTGCCCTGCTGCGGACTGGCCAAGGCTTTCTCAGGGCTGCACCGAAGCTCTCCCTACGCACATCTCCTTTCCTCGTTCCCCATCTTCTTTTACAGGTGGTCAGCCTGAATGTGGTTTGAAGGCAGTCCCTGCTACGGCACCCCACTTTAATCCTTCACAGCCATTTCCCCCAGTAAATAAGTATTCTGCGGTGTAATCCCATCTTGGCACATGCTTCTTGGAGAACCTGAATGGACACATGTCTCCATATTCTGTCAGCCATCAATCAAGAATATATGCACTTTGGGAAGTCAAGGTTGGTGGATGAACTTTGAGGTCGGGAGTTTGAGACTAGCCTGGCCAACATGGTAAAACCCCATCTCTACAAAAAATAGAAAGATTAGTCGGTCATGGTGGTGGGCACCTGTAACCCTAGCTACTCAAGCGTCTGAGGCAGGAGAATCACTTGAACCTGGGAGGGGGAGGTTGCAGTGAACTGAGATCATGCCACTGCATGCCAGCCTGGATACAAAGACTTCATCAAAAAAAAAAAACATGGCAAAGCAGCTTTACCATGTACATCTGCTGAGCTGGTGGCTAGTAGATCTTTCCTCAAAATGTGTGGGCTTTTGTGCTTGTGTTGTGAATATATTAGAATTTGTGACATGTCCCTAAAGAAAGATGCCCTTAAGGCAGAGTGTACTAACTAACTTCTTGAGGTCCTTTGGGATTTTGACACAACAGACACCACCTTGATTCCTGTTACCCTTGTAAAGTGCCAGTAGAAGTGAAGAGAGCCATGCCTGCCTCTGGGAACCCAGTGAAGCTAAGTGCTGGAGGAGCAATGGAGCCCATCAGGAGCTGTGGCTCCCAGAGATCCCACTCGGACCCGCCAGATGAGCCAGGCTGCTCGTGGAGCAAGGGTAGGAGCCTCCCACAAAACCCCTAGAATACTGAACCACAGATACTCTTTTCTTTGTGCCATGTGTAAGACTTAAGAATGAGAAGGATTTCATAATTCAGCTCTTGGATATACTAAGCCGGGGACAGATAATCTAGGAATTGTTTGATCACTTATTCTGGGGATGCATTCATTGTGCAGCTTTTGAGCGCGCTGACATAACGAATTTTATTTTTATTTAACATTGGACAGTTTGGGTCTACTAGCAAGGGACCCAGCTGGGCGGCAGTTGGTGGGGTATGTGTCAAGTGTTGGCGAAAACTCAATTGTAATTAAAAATTGGCCGGAAGAGGACAACAGACACGTCGTTCAGTTATGAAGGGGCAGACAACTCACAGTGGGTAAGACATCCTCATGACTTTGCCCTGTCCTGTGTCAGCTCATTTCTCCAGGTGATCCAGTTCCTTTTGTTAGCTATTCACTGTAACCCTCCATCTGCAAAACAGCAGATCCAGAGAAGGGAAACAGAATAGTTTTTTGTTTGTTTGTTTGGTTGGTTGGTTGGTTTTTTGGCAGAGAAGAAATGAATGGCAACAGGAAATCTCGGTAGGCAGGACAACCCTGATTTTCACCTGAGACATTACACCTGTTCTCAGTCCCAAGTGTGAAAACCCTAAATTGAGGTGTCCCTGAAAGGATATTTCTGTTTAACACTTTTTGACTTGCTAGATTGAAAGCACTGCCCCAGTGTGGCCCTGCAGTAAAAACCATGTGACCTTTATTCATTCTCAGTCTTGTCTTTGCTTTTTCCCTCAAAGCAAGAACATGAACCAATGCCTTCAATAGCTGTAGACTGTAACGCTGGCCTTCATTTCTACTCTCTTTAAAAGGTGCTAAGAAAACAGTAGAGGTTTCCTAGATGCTCACTGTTTTCACTGCCATGTTTAGGGGCCTGCTTTTCCTGAATTATTCCAACTAAAACCCTACCTTCCTAAATTCTTCAGCCCGGAACCCTACCCCTTGGCCAAACTGCTAAAAACCAGAGCTGGGAGGCAAAGTAGTGAACACAAAGAGCAATGGAAGGAAGGTAATTTTTTCTCTCCCTCCTTCTGCTGTTTTGATATTTTGTTTGTCTCTCCTGAGTTTTGACTGAATGAAGCAAAACTGTAACTAAAAGCCATGCTTTGAGGCAGCCTGGTCTCTCCTCCCCTCTGGTGGTATAGGCTGGGCAAACTGTCTGTTCAGTGACCTGCATCATTTTAACATCCCAGCCTTCTGTGACTCTTGGCTCTTATACACCACACGTCACAACGCTGAGAATAGGAAAAGGCTCCGCTCACTGAAACAGACCATAACCTGCTGGGGCTATGATCAAGGTGAGTTAAGAGGTATGCAGTGTTTGCGTCACATACAGACATGGGCGAATGGGAGAATTCAGCTTCTCTGCAGATGGTTATCACTGGCCCATAGCCAAGGTGGTCTGCCTGGGTTGTGAAATGTTGGTCACTGTCTAAATCACTAAGCCTCAAAATGTAGGACAAGGCATTTGAGACGTACAGATTGCATCTCAAGATTTCTTAGTCTGAGGTCAGATTGTGTGTTATTTCGTAATCACAACTGAAATTTGTAGCTTCCTTTCCTTTTTAGGGAAATTTAATAAAGACTAAGTCTCTAAGCCACACTTGAAAATCTGTCTCATGAAGAAACTCTCCCTAGTCAAGAGATTTCTTGAAATCAGTAGAAACAAAATGTGTTTTCTCCAAGGACACTGTCCGTGCTGTTACTGCGCAGTGGCACATTTGAATAGGACCAGGGTAATCCATTTACACTTTCCAATTACAGTCTGTATTAGGTTTAACTCACAGTGAAGCCATCACTTACACTGGGTGCACACGGCTTACACTGGGGCCTGTTTCATGCCTCCACACCCACACCACTACTTGCAGGATTGTAGGATTAGGCACACCATTGCACCTCCCGTGACATATAGTGATCGTGAGGTCTCCTCTGACAGTAAGAGCATACACTTCACTGTAGTTTCTGGAGATGTGACGAAAAGAATTCTCCCAAAGACAGAAGCATTGTCAGGGTGGAGGCCACTTCAGGTTGCCTATCATGGGATCACAGGGACCTGGATGCAGAAAACCTACGGCTAGGAAGATGTGCTTGAGCTTCTAGACATTGAATCCCTGCAGAGAATTCAGAAATGAACTGCACAGGCATTCTTCCATGCAGGAGTGTCCTTACCCACGGCAGTGAGGACATGGGAGGTGTCAGTGCAGGCAGAAGCTCATCTTGGGGACATTCCTAGACTGTTCCCAAAGGGTCAACAGGTCTCCCATGCTCTTCCCTCACATCCTCAGAGGAGTGGGGAGAAAAGACAGACTGCTTTCCACTTACTGAAAGCAAAGAATTTAAGTGGACATTTGACCCTTTGGCCTGACCAGTCCTCGGTGAAGCCTGTCCTCTCTGTGATCAAGTCGTTTTGAGGTTGGCTCAACATGCACCATCTTCTCCTTTCTCCAGGTGACCTTCCTCCCTTCCAAGGCTACAATTCCCACCTTTGCATGATGTTTCCCTCGTCTTTTGCTTTAGTTCCATATCTCTTTACAGCATCGTTAGGGTGACTCATGGGCATCAGAAATTCGGTATGTAATACAGATAATTCATGAGCATAGGGTGGCCATAGCCATGCCTAGAAATGAGGTAATTCAATTCTATGACACCTGGACAGATCTCTCACTGGAGGTAGAGGGCCAGAACCCCCTGCCTTTCCATTTCTACAGAGCAGAGACAGATTTTGTCCAAAGGGCACTTAGCTAGTTTGCTCTTACTGCATCCCAGGCACCTTAATGGAACCTTCTTTGCCTATAATGACTAGGTGTGAGGGAAGGGGGGACCATTTGCAAGTACGAATATGATTTGCTGGCTGAAACCAGTGGTGGGCCCTTCTCAGCTGAAGGTCCAGGTGGGCACCTCCCAGCTGAAGCTCCAGGTGGGCCCCTCCCAGCTGAAGGTCCAGGTGGGCACCTCCCAGCTGAAGGTCCAGGTGGGCACCTCCCAGCTGAAGGTCCAGGTGGGCACCTCCCAGCTGAAGGTCCAGGTGGGCCCCTCCCAGCTGAAGGTCCAGGTGGGCCCCTCCCAGCTGAAGCTCCAGGTGGGCACCTCCCAGCTGAAGGTCCAGGTGGGCCCCTCCCAGCTGAAGGTCCAGGTGGGCACCTCCCAGCTGAAGGTCCAGGTGGGCACCTCCCAGCTGAAGCTCCAGGTGGGCACCTCCCAGCTGAAGCTCCAGGTGGGCACCTCCCAGCTGAAGCTAGCACTACTGTGGCTCAGGCACACTCTGCAGAGGAGACCAGTTC